>PVID01007783.1:0-28029 GCA_004025025.1 Tapirus terrestris
GAAAACTTCTTTTATCTTCTATTCTTTACATCATATTTGATGAATTCTTCAGGTGTGTCTTGTAATTCAAGGAAAAAGTATCATTTTAATGCACTTTATGTTTAAAATAAATATGTCAGTTAATATTGATTAAAGAAGATTTATGTAGAATGTATTTTCTCTTAAATTATAGTCAGCCCTTTTTTTAATAGCTTAAAATATCTGGAAAATTGAGTATGTTTATTAATTATAGCATTAATGTTTTAAAGTAGAATTTTATTTACTATTTGAAGATCCAGATTGTTTTTGAGATGTAATGAGATACTAATTTCTGTCAAATAATGATAAAAATATTTCCTTCCAAGGGATTTTTTTTTCCCTGAAGTCTGTGTTATAATATGTGATGTTTTTTTCCAACTCTTTAGGAATTAATTGATGATTTCATCTTTCCTGCTTCTAAAGTTTACCTGCAATGTATGAGAAATGGAGAACTGCCCCCTGAGCAGGCTATCCCAGTCTGTAGTTCACCAGCTACCATCAATGCTGGTTTTGAACTACTTGTTGCATTAGCTGTTGGCTGTGTAAGGAATCTCAAACAGATAGTAGACTGTTTGACTGAAATGTATTACATAGGCACAGCAATAACTAGTAAGTGTTTTAACTTGTAAAGTTTTTGTTTGATAATATTTCCATGTTTAAAAATCTGGGTTTTTTTCTTTTAGAAAGTGTTTAACTTGTGTTTGTTTTTAGCAACTAGTAACTACTTTAATAATTTTAATAATCAGATATATAATTAAGACCATTGTAAGTATAGAACCTTTATACAGAAAGATTTTCAAATGTATATTTAAAATGCCTTCCTATAGGTAGTTCAGGTAACTAGGCAAAATGTTTTATTTCACATTATGAAATAAAATCCAAACTCGAGTAATAAGACAAATTAGATGTTATAGAATTTCATACTTAATACTAAAAATGTATTCATTGTAAAGATTTCCAGGCCCTCACTTAGAGATTTCTTAATGTTATTTTAATCTGAGTTCTAAGAAAGTTCTGGTTTTGAATATCAGAATGTGAGAAGATAACATTTGAGTGCATTTTATTATATTTTCAATGCCCATGTCAGTCCCAAGAAGTAGGAAGTTGTCTTTAGATCTTTTTAAAAATTTATTTTATTGGCTTATAACATTGTATAAATTTCAGTTGTACATTATTTTACTTGTGTTTCTGTATAGACTGCATCGTGTTTACCACCAGTAGTCTAGTTTTTATCTATCACCATACGTATGTGCCCCTTTTTCCTCTGTCTTCAGGTCTTAAAAGAACTGAAACTCAAAAGGGAGGGGAGTATAAGTAAAATAACATAAGATATGTTTAATTTTAAGGAAAAATCAAGCCTTGAGAATATAATGTAGAGTATTCAGTATTAATCTTAAGAACATCTGAAATTATCTTTATTATGCCATCTTTTGGACTATAAGAAAGTTTCAGTCTTATTTTAGGTATTTCTGGGTAACCGTATTTATCTGTACTGTGGAATCTGTATATAGAGGAGACGCTTAAAAACTTAATTTTGTTTTAGGTTATATTTTTACATATAAAGCTATACACTGAAAGCATTAACTTCTTACCCATTCCGTTCAGGGATTGTCTCTATATGCAAGTTGTACATGTGTATATCTCTTTGTTTAGTTTTTCCTTTGTAACACAAATGGAAACATACTGCACACAATGTTCTTCACTTTTCTTTAGCTTTGCACTTAAAATATATCCATCAGCACATAAAGGTCCATCTAATTCTGTTTATTAGCTATATAATTTGCAGTTCTCCAATTTGTGTAATCCATCTCCAAGATAGTGATTGACGTTTAGGTTGTTTTTGGTTTTATGATAGGTGGAGGGGGGTGTAAAGTGATTTACATGTCTTTTAGACATTTCAAATACACTATCTTATTGACTCCTCAATGTGAAATTGTGGTTATAGGCAAAATAATTTTTACTCTTACCATTTTATAGGGAAGGAAAAGGGATATTCGTTTGCAGGTTACAGTTTTTGTCTTCTGGAACCGTAACATGAACCTAAGTGATCTCAAGTCACTTTAATAAGTAATTAAATATATAAAATTAAAACTGAGAAAACTTTGTTTTGATTTATTTAAAGCCCAACCCCTGTGAATTGAAGGTACTTACATAATGCAAAAATTAGGATCACACAAAGAAAGTTAATATTATACCATCTTATGTAATTTTCTCAGAAGATTGTCACAGAAGAAACATCAATAAAAATATGGACTCAATAGTTCTGTAGTAAGGATCTGTGTAGTGGCCCACGTTGTTGAAATACAAATTTAGAGTACTCTCAAGGTGGCTATAGTGGTGATGGAGTTGTTGCTGATATTAGTAATACAGTGTTAACAGAGCTGCCAGTGGATAGATTCATTATTTTTATGTTATGAGAATCTTCGTTTCTTCTCTCAGCTTGTGAAGCACTTACTGAGTGGGAATATCTACCACCTGTTGGACCCCGCCCACCAAAAGGATTTGTGGGACTCAAAAATGCTGGTGCTACTTGTTATATGAACTCTGTGATCCAGCAGCTGTACATGATTCCCTCCATCAGGAACAGTATTCTTGCAGTTGAAGGCACAGGTAGTGATATAGATGATGATATATTCGGTGAGGAGAAGCAGGACAGTGAGGTAAATTTTAATTATAAATTCTTTTTTGTGTGTTTAAATATCTTTGATACTAAATTTTTTTTTCTCTTAGAGTATTGTATTTCTCATAGGATTTTTTTGAGTTGCTTTTGATGGTAGGACAAGAATCTCTAAGCTGCTACCTCTGGCGTGTCATAGTGCTCATTATCTAATAGACTTGAAACTGCAGTTGATAAGGTTTATCACAGCTTTTCTATTTGTTTTTTAAAAACAGCAGTTAATGTAATCATGTTTTGTGCTATGTGGTAAGTATAATTTAATATTTGTAAAGTAATGTGTCTTCATTTTTAAATAACTAAATTATATTTTCATTAACTCCTAAAAGTATATTATTCCTTTTAACTGATTCCACCTTTTATGTTATCTATCAGTTTCATAATCTGTGCTTATTCATAGGATACCCAATATTTTTCTCAGTAGGGCTTTTTCTGGTAAGGAAACAATCTTGTTTGCTACTTTAAATGTTGCTACACATTCTTGTTAACAGTTTTAGTTAATAATAATAATAATAATAGGTAATTAGGCTATGTACCAAAAGTATTCAAGGTAGAATAAAGCAATAGAAAGTTAGGTTTTGGTGGCAGATCAGAGTACATATAACTAAGATGTGGTTATTACATATGTATATTTAAGTTTTACATTTATATCAAAACTTTTTTTAAATCTTTCACTTTTTTCTTTATGTAAGTTCTTTGGAATTAATTGGGGAGACAGAGAATATTCTAATTGGAGCAAATGGTTGTTCCCTGATTCCTACATTCGTATTCTCTCCTGCGTCCCTCATTTCTTTCCTTCACTGGTCAAAACTAATTTGGCTCTCGAGTAGTGGTTCACTTGCAGAGATTCTGAAACATACACCTGCCTTAACTCTTCTCAAGTCTGATAAATCACTCCATCCAAGCATTAAGGTTGGGATATGTTTACTTTTTTTGGAATCTCCATTTGGGGTGCCCATATCAATAACTAGTTAAGAACCACTATTTAAAAGAAAATGTAAATCCTAGTTCTGTAGCCCGTGTTACTGCTAGGGTGCTGACTTAAACATAAATAGAGATGGCTATTCATACTAGGAAGAAGAAAATAAGACAGACAAAATACAGATTTCAATTCAAATTAGGCATTCTACCTTTGATACTTGATACCCAGTGCTTAATGTTGTCTCAACAGCACTGTGTGGTTGTCTACCTGTTGACTAGTTTCTTTTCCCTACACTGTGATCCTCTCAAGGACAGGAACTGGATATTGTTTCCTTCTGTATCATAAGCCTCAGACACAGCAAAGAATATAAAAAGATGTTTAGTTCTCTGTAAAACAACTAAAATCTGCTTATAGGGTGATGAAGATCTTTAGAGCTTCTATCTGTGCTACTCTTTCTACCAGAGGTATTTTTAATTGCTATATTTATTGAGTGTTGATAATTCTGATCGTGTCACATAATTATTTCTTGTAATACATGAAGAATGTATTATCCCTACAAGAAGAAATTGGATTCTAGAAAGTCTTAAGCAACTTACTTCCCCAGAGTTACTTATGGCAAAGCACATTTGTCTCCAGAGAGTTCAGTCTACTCAACTAAACCTTTCTTTCTCATATTATACTACCTCCTTTGATGTTCAGGATTATTCTTTATGATAACTTATCTCTGAATTCATGAGGATAAGCACTAATAGTATAAATTGAAAGTTACATATTTTAGATATACAGAATATAAAATAATGCAAATTATTCATTCACTATTTGTATTTTTTTCAACGTATTTCACTATTCTTTTAAAGTTAAATTAGCTCATCAGTTTTTTTGTTTTTTGGTCTCTAGAGTAATGTTGATCCCCGAGATGATGTATTTGGATATCCTCATCAGTTTGAAGACAAACCAGCATTAAGTAAGACAGAAGATAGAAAAGAGTACAATATTGGTGTCCTGAGACACCTTCAGATCATCTTTGGTCACTTAGCTGCTTCCCGACTACAATACTATGTGCCGAGAGGATTTTGGAAACAGTTCAGGTAAATTATGGATGGATGATAATTTTGGTTTTATAAAAATCTCTATATACTAACTTTAAATTTCTAAAATGTATGTTAGAATATATAATTATTTAATATTTAAACAATAATGATAGTGTAACTGTCCTTCTTAGTCAGTTTTTTTCTTTATCGTTGTCCCAATAGGAGGTAACAGTTATCACAGTAAAAAGAGCTAGTATTCTTTGGTTTCTTAAGGTGTAATTAACTTTTTATTATGGAAAATTTCTGAATTATGGAGAAACAAAATACTAAAATGTTCTCATCTCCTGGATTCAAAAGTTGTCAACTGAAGCAAATGCCAGATATATTATTTTTATGTACATAACTATTTTATTCATGTGTCTGTAAGGTTTTTTAAATAAGCCTAACTGTGATACTGTTAAAACACCAAATAAAAACTCCTGAATATGACTACATACATCCCAGTCACTGTTTAAATTTACCCAGTTTTTTACAGTATGATTTTTTTTTTTTTTTGGTGATGAAGATTAGCCCTGAGCTAACATCTGTTGCCAATCCTCCTCTTTTTGCAAAGATTGGCCCTGAGCTAAGATCTGTGCCCATCTTCCACAATTTTGTATGTAGGATGCCACCACAGCATGGTTTGATAACCGGTGCGTAGGTCCCTGCCCATGATCCAAAGCTGCGAACCCCAAGGGCAGCTGAAGTGGAGCATGTGAACTTAACCACTATGCCACTGGGCTGGCCTCACGGTACAGTTTTTCAAAGCAGGATCAGGGTCCATTTTACTCCAGGTGGCTGATAGGTTTCAGGAGTCTCTTTTAACATACAAGTTCATATAAGGTTCTCTTTTCATTTTTTTTTTTTTTTTCTTTATTTGGTTGCTTCGTTAATTGGGATTTTGGGCAGTTGGTTTGTTTGCACTTATCAGTGAAGAAACCAGGTAGTTTGCCCTGGAAAGTTTCCCACAGTCTAGATTTTCCTAATTGCATTCCTGTGGTGCTTTTAAAATATTTTCTGTTTTCGTCTGTCCCTATATTTTTCAGGTTTGCAAGTCACACACAGGTCACAGACCTGTCACAACTATTCAACTCTGTTCTTGTGTCAAGAAAGCAACCATAGATATATGTAAATGAATGGGATGTGGCTATGTTTCAATAAACCTTTGCTCATGGACACTGAAATTTTAATTTCGTGTTCTTTTCACTTGTCGTGAAATACTATTTTAATTATTTATTTAATTAAACACTATTTAATTTAGTGTTCAACCATTACATATATATAAAACTATTCTTAGCTTCCAGATGTTACATCAACAGTAGGCCAGATTTGGCTCATGGACTGTAGATTACTTAGCCATGATCAAGAGGCTTGATCGGATTCAAGTATGATTTTATTCCTCATTTACAATGGCAACACTGCTTCATAGGTGGTGGTTTTACTTCCTCGAGGACATACCAAATGTCTTTTTTGTGTGATATGAAGAGTCATGTAGTGGCATTGACTACATCCATTGATTCATTATGGCTACAAAATGACAATATTCTAATTTTATCATTGATTGTTAATTCATTAATTAGATTGGGTCTGTAAAGAGAAGCTTACTCTTATCAACTAGTGAACTTAGTAATAGAAATCTGTTAGAAAAATATGGTAAATACTATTTTATTTTCCTTTATTTTTCTAAGTTTGTAAATTAGTTCTGTAGTTTCCTAGCATCCTTCTAAAGTGATCAGTAAAATTTGGTCTATCTTTAGGTTTTAAAAAACTCAATTACATTTTGATCTGGTTCATTAATTTTATCAAGGCCTACTTTTTGTCATGCCCAGCTACAGCTACAACTATACCAACTCTGTGTAGAAAAAGGCTACTTCCTAGGAGTTTAAAATTCTTTCAGCAAAGTACCTTCTAAGTAGATAGGAGGTGGGTGAAGAAAGGGATCATCTGACTTCTGGGTCACACCTCTCTGTTTCAATCAGGGCTGAACTTCTTATATATTTATTAGCCTATCACTTAGATTTCTTTGGAAAACCACAAATTTATAGTATGGTGACCCCCAATATTTCTCAGTATAAATTTTTAGATTCCACAGGTTGAACAATCAGCCTAGATCATAAGAGTGATTTGCATACACATAATGCTTCCTTCCAGATATATGCCTTCCTCTTTCAGTTCCATCCCCTGGCACGTACCTTTCTCTTGACTCTACCTGTTTTAATACTGTCATGGCATCACTTAACAACAAGGATACATTCTGAGAAATGCGTCGTTAGGCAATTTTGTCATTGTGCAAACATCATATACTTTCACAAACCTAGATGATACAGACTACTACACACCTAGGCTGCGTGTTACTAATCTTATGGGACCACTGTCTCATATGTGGTCCATCGTTGACTGAAACGCTGTTAATGCAGTGCATAACTGTACTCTTTTTTTCCCCTAGCTTATCCTGTCTCTCTCTCAAGGCTTTTTTCAATATTCTAGTCTGTGTTTCTGCTCTTGTTCTTCCAAACTACTACACTATACTATACTTTGAGTTTTTGTCTTGGTATCTTTCACTCAATTATTTGCATGTGTGCATGTGTGTATAATTAGTTAGCAAAAACTATACATGCCTGTATCTATCTGTGTCTATATACATCTCTATATAGATATAATTAAATGTATAGATAGCTATAGTTTTGCTTGTGAATTATAATGTTTGTATTTAAATGTACTAAGTTATAATGTGTTTGTACTTGATATATTTATGTTTATTGTCTTCATGGTTATTCCTTCCATATAGTTGTGGAGCTCATAGTCTGTCTAGCACTTTTATATTACCTCACTCTAGACACATAATATGCTCCTAATGTGTTTTTTCTTTTGGTAAAGTTCATATAGGATAAAATTCACCATTGTAACATAAAAGCTTACAGTTCAGTGGTGCTAAGTACATTCAAAGTGGTTAGTGCCATCATCATCACTGTTAGTTCCAGAATACTTTTCATCGTCCAGCGAGAACTCCCCTCCATGCCTGTTAAAGAGTCGTTCCCCAGTCTCCCGTTCTTCCAACACTGGCAACAAAAATCAGTGTTCTTTCTGTATTTTGAATATTTTATGTAAATTAAATCACAATATATGACATTCTGGGTCTAGCTTCTTTCAGTAAGCTTAATGTTTTCAAGGTACATCTTTGTTTTAGCATGCATCAGAACTCATTTCATGGCTAAATGATATTCCATTATATGAATACTCCACCTTTTCATTACTCATTCATCATTTATCACTTCATGGATGTTTGGATGGTCCATCTTTAGCCATTGTGAACAGTGCTTCTATGAACATTTATATTGTATAAGTTTTTGTGCAGACTTAACGTTTCCTTTCTCAGAGTGTGCACCTAGGAGTGCAGTTGCTGGTTCATATGGTAATTCTGTGATTAACTTTTTGAGGAACCACCAACTGTTCCCCATCCCCTGTACCATTTTACTTTCCCACTAGCAAAGTATGAGGGTTGCAGTTTTTCAACATTCATGCCAACCTATGTAATTTTTTCTCTTTTTTTTTTTTTTGATGGTAGCCTTCCTAGTGGGTGTGAAGTAGTATCTCATTGCGGTTTTAATTTGCGTTTCCCTAATGACTAGTAGTGTTGAGCATCTTTTCATGTGTTTATTGGCTTTCATAAATTTTTTTGAGGAAAATGTTTCAGTACATTTCCCATATGTTTACAGTACATTTCCCATTGTCATTTTGTTGTTGTAAGTTTTTTATATATTCCTCATACTAGGCCCTTAGAGATAATGGTCTACAGATATTTCTCCCATTCTGTGGACTGTCTTTTTACTCTCTTGATAGTGTCTTTTGATGTACCATATTTTTAAATTTTGATGAAGTCCTTTTTACCTATTTTTTTCTTTTTCAGGTTTCTGTTCTACTTCAATAAATTTTTTTATTGTGTTAAAATCCTTGTAACATAAAAATTACCATTTTAGATGTTTTTAGGTGTACAGTTTGGTGGCATTAAGTATATTCACATTTTGTGCCCCACCATCCATCTCCAGAACTTTTTTCAGCTTCCTAAGTTGAAACTTCATATACATTAATAATAACCCTTCATAATAACCCCTAATGATGTACCGATTTTTACATGTTGATTTTTATATCTGGAAACATTGCTGAATTCTGACAGTTTTTTGTGGCATCTTTAAGATTTCCAGTTTGGATGTCTTTATGTTTCCACCTTGCCTAATTGATTGGCCAGAATTTCTGTGTTGATAGAGGAAGAAAGCCGGCATCCATGCCTTGTTCCTGATGTTAGAGGAGGAAAGATGTCAGTCTTTGCCATTAGACCTTTCCTTTACACTATATATATTTATATTACCCAAAATGGATCAAATATCTGAACATGAGAGATAGAACCTAAAACTTTCAGAATAAAAGGGGGAAAGCTTTATGACATTGGATTTGGTAGTGATTTCTTGGCATGACACTGTAGCCACAGGAAGCAAAAGAAAAAGAATCTAACATTCTATATTCAGTGAAAATATTCTTTAGTAGTGAAGAGGAAATAAGTATATTTTCAGATAAAGGGAAATTTGCTAAGAATTTCTATATAATGTAACCTGCTCTAGAAGAAATTCTAAAGAAAGCGCTGGTGGAAGGCAAAAATTTACCAGGGGAAACTTGGAATTTCAAGAATAAAAGGAGGGACAACAGAAATATGAAATACTGGGTATTTATGATACTCTTTTTTTCTTCAAATTTATGTAAATATTGAAAACAAAAAATAACACTGAGTCATTCAGTATGTATTAATGTAGTAGAGTTGACAGTTACAACATGAAGGGAGAAAAGTAAGGGGGATTATATGCCGGTGAGGCTTCTGTGTGTTAACTTGGTAAACTTGAAATTTGTTATTTGAAACTGTGTGTGATGTAATGAATATATGTAATAATTCATAGAGCAGCCATTAAAAAGATAACGCAAACAGATACATAGACAAAAAGCCAATAGATGTGTTGAAATAGAATACTGGAATATATTTAAATAATCCAGAAAGGGGCAGAAAAGAAGAAAAACTTCTGGTATATGAACAATAAAATAATATAATGATGTCAGTTATATCAGTAATAATATAAAATGTAGCTTGGTCCAGTAAGGACATAGACTGTCAGGTCAGATAAAAATCAAAACTGAAGGGCCAGTGGCCTAGAGGTTAAGTTCAGCATACTCTGCTTCAGTGGCCCTGGTTCAGTTCCTGGGTGTGGACCTACACCACTTGGCGGCAGCCACGCTGTGGCAGCAGCCCACATACAAAATAGGGGAAGATTGGCACAGATGTTAACTTACGGCAAATCTTCCTCAGCAAAGAAAACCAAACAAAAAACCCAGAACTAATTATGTGCTGTCTACAAGAAACTCAATTTAAATTTAATTCTGTAACTTAAAAGTGAAGGGATGAAAGCAGACAATGAGATATCACTGCACATACATTAGATTGGTTAAAATAATAAAAAGTGACAACACCCAATACTGGCTAAGATGCAGAGAAACTGGTTTATTTATTGCTGATGTGACTATAAAGTAACACGGCCACTCTGGAAAGCAGTTTGGCAGTTTCCTATAAAACTGAACATACAGTTACTCTATAGTCCAGTAATTGCAATCATGGACATTTGTGCCAGAGCAAAGAAAACTTAGGTTTACTTGTACACAGATGTTCATAGCAGCTGTATTCATAATAGCCCCAAACTGGAAACAACTAAGATGTTCTTGCACAGCTGGGTAGTTAAACTGGTACACCTGTGCTATGTGATAAAAAGGAATGAGCAACTTGGGTGAACGTCAGCATTATGCTGAGTGAAAAAGCCAACCCCAAAGATTACATACTATATAATTCTCTTCATATTTTACATACCACATTTCACATTTTTAAATGACAAATTTGTAGAAATGAAAGACAGATTAGTACTTGCCAGAGGTTGGGAGTGGGGTGGCAGATAGATGGGTGTGGTTGTAAAAGGACCACCTGAGAGATCCTTATGGTGGTAACTATTCTGTATCTTGACCGTGGTAGACACACAGACATAACATGAGTGATAACATTGCTTACAATTAAATACATAGATATGAGTAGAAGTAATCTGGAGAAATCCAAGATTGAGCTTGTACCAATATCAATATCTTAATTACAATATTGTACTATAGTTTTTGTAAGATGTTACCATTGTGGGAAATTATGTGAAAGGTACACAGGATATCTTTGTGTTATTTCTTACAACTGATTCTGCAATTTTCTCAAAGTAAAATTTTTTTAAAATTCAAATGATGGAAAAGATAAAACATGAAATCACTAATACAAGAATAGTTGAACAAACTCAAGTAACTTTGAAAAAAAATATTTTGACTGGATATTGTAAAGCTTAAAGAAGTTTGTTTCAAGGAATTAAGAGTACAGAGCGCTTTGACCGACAGTAACATAATGGTGTTAGGAAATTTTGAGGGGGATATAGGTATGGTTTGGTACCTTGATTATGGTGGTCCTTATGCAACTGTCTGCATTTGGGAAAGTTCACATACTTATCTCTAAAAAGATTAAATGTTACTGTATGCAAATTTTAGATTAATTTTTTAAAATTAGCTAGTTTTTAAAATTGTAAAAGCATACACAACAAAAAAAGGCAACCTCCTTAGCACGTTTAAAATTTTGCCATGTCTCTTCTAAAAATGAATATTTTCCCTTATGTATATTCTGTAAGTTTTAAATTAGATGTTATTAATACCTTCCTGGGTTTTAGCAGCAACAATTCTCATTTTGTATACACACAGTTGGTATTTTTTCTCAGGATTGGTTGGCCTAAGTTTTAAATCCATTCAGATTCTTGAAAATATATTAGCTGTAGAAAAGGGCAAACCTTTCTCTTTTCTGTGGAAGAATCATTATAGTTAGGAATAAATGGCTGTGAACCATGCCATGTGGCATAATTTAAGCAGAATTTATTATCAAAGTAGTAGAGTCATGTGGTGCTTCATGACTGGGATGCCTTCTGAAAAATGCATCCTTAGGAGATTTTGTCTTTGTGGGAACATCATAGGATGTAGTAACACAAATGTAGATGGTATAGCCTACTACACACACAGGCTATATGGTACTAATCTTATGAGACCACCATTGTATTATTGTTGATGGAAACGTCATTATGCAGCTCATTGCTGTAATTATAATATCCAAGTGAAAGTGAGTTTCCCCTCTTATGTTAATGGTCTCTTTACTTGAATTCAGAATGCATGAGTATACTGTTTCTTAAGGCAAACACCATTCTTAGCACCTGCCACCTATCTTAGCCACACCAGTAGTTTCATGATAATTCTTTGCCATTAGAGTACCATTTTTACTACAAGCTTCGCTTTCATTACCATGCCACCTAATAAGTAGCATGTATTGGTTTGTTTCTACTTCCTATAGGAAGGAATAAAGTCTCAGCTTACATTTCTGTGGTCATTGTCATTTTTGTTACGAAAAATAAAATGTGGATATTCTGGGGATGTAGAAAAGTACTTGTTTTTTTCCTTTTTTTTCTTAGGCTTTGGGGTGAACCTGTTAATCTTCGTGAACAACACGATGCCTTAGAGTTTTTTAATTCTTTGGTGGATAGTTTAGATGAAGCTTTAAAAGCTTTAGGACATCCAGCTATACTAAGTCAAGTCCTAGGTGGCTCCTTTGCTGATCAGAAGATTTGCCAAGGCTGCCCACATAGGTAAGTGCTAACTGATGTATTTAATATATACTTTATATTGGTCTTTTTTATAAACAGTTTAATAAAATTTTCACTGGTACTTATGTATGAAAGCAGTAATACCAAGTATTACTAAATGCCTAGGGCTGTGAATGAATTACTTCCCTGTATTATACCTCACTATTTTTGTGTGTTTTTCTTTTCAGTAACCTTTGATTCTTTAAACTCAACTGAATATGTTATCCCTTTCTCTTACATGCTTTATCACATCGTAGGACCTAAAATGGCATTTTCCATAAATTTAGTTATTAATTATAAAGATATTTCTCATGGTTAAAATAATGAATGAGTTATCTTAAATACAGTAAGTTTAGAAGATAAATACAGTAAGTTTAGGCAAGTGTGGAGCACTATTTCCTGTAGAAATTTAAAAGTTGACTTTTAAATGACCATTGATTCTTGTCATTCTTGAGATGTTGGATATGTTCACATATCAAACCGTTTAACAAGAGTTAATGACTCATTTTTCTGTGTTTTGGAGTTAATCAAAAGAGAAACTGATTTATTGTGTCTAATGAAATACTTCTTAGTATTGATAGTTTAAAAAGCTCATCAGTGGACACATTTATGCTTATTGTGTGGAAGTTGTACTTTAGGGCTTGATTTCTTGTTATATTCACATAATGTTGATTTGAAATCCTTTCTCACCAAAATAATCACAATAAGATAGTGTTTTCTTCAAGCCAGTCTATTATTCTATTATCATTAATTGGGTGTAGGTGGATAAAGCATGTTCTTATGAAGATAGGGAAATGATTTAGGGAAAGGTAATATTACAGAAATGAGAAATTTTCATCACATTATAGTGCCATTCATTTGAAAGATGGGAGACATTTATTTACTTAGCTTGGCTAACTTTGATCTTTATGAAAAGACATTTTACATTAGGTAGACAATAAAAAGTCTCCAATTCTGTCACTTGTTCTATTAGTCCTCAGTTTTTTAGTCATTTGTCAAAATTACTTGTAAATTATTGCTTTACTCTGCTAAGTGAATATTCAAAGTGCAAATGAAGTACACTTTCTAACTAAACTAGTTTAATATTTTAGGATTATGTGAGAGTCCCAAGTCTTTTTAATATTACAGAGCATTGTTCTTTTAGAGCATTCTGTGTTTTAGGAGAAACTGTAATTCCCATTTATCCTCTATGACTTCTTCTTTTTTCTCCTCTATGGACTTCTTTCTAAAACAGATACAATGCTCATAATAAGCCATTCAGAAATACTTCTGTTTGATACTTGTTTTGTTTTCTCTTTCTGAAGGACAAGGTTTTAAATGCAAAGGACTGTGTCTAAAACATAATATTCCCTTGTGCTTTACCACATCATGGGCACTCAATATTGGGTGAATGGATTAAATGGTTGAGAATGTATTGTCTAACCTCCCCTTTTCTGAGTTTATTAGTATTTGTCATCAGAAATTTCTGAAAATCCCTTTTGTAGAAAATCACTGCAATCTGGGTTCCTGACTTCATCTCACATATTTCTACTAATTGTTATGACTCTGTAGAACAGAAACTAGAGGCACACAGCATTTTGGATGTCTGAACTTGTGCATTAGGTAGGTTAGAACCTGGCATCCAAGTGCCATACATATTAACTGTTATTATCTATTAGAGAAGTGGAGTAACATTTAAAAATTTACTTCACGAATAGCTTTTTTTCTAGACTTGATGAATCCTTACCTTTACTTTGCCATGAATTCCTACTTAAACAGGTAACACAGATTGCAGTGTGAGAGAATAAAAAGTATTTAAGCAGTAAGGCCAGACAAATCTGGCATCAAATCACTGCTCTGCCTGTTTAACTAGACCAGATTAATCTGTTTGACACCTCCCTCTTCTGCCCTTGCCCCAGTTTCCTTATCTGTGAAACAGGGATGGATGTATATATCTAGCTGTTTTTTTATGAAGTTGAGGATAAGCAATAATGTGCATAAAGAATCTTAATACGTTGCCCAGTACCAAGTGGCCAATAAAGGATAACCGTTACTTATTAATAACACTTTGTGACTAATAAGGTTGACATGCTATAATAAATACTGCGAATTCACAACTAAAGATAATGTTTAGAAACCTAAGGAATAAATAAATATATTTGATCATTTCTTAAATGATATCTTTAGATACGAGTGTGAAGAATCTTTTACAACTCTGAATGTAGATATTAGAAATCACCAAAACCTTCTTGATTCTTTGGAACAGTATATCAAAGGAGATTTATTGGAAGGGGCAAATGCATATCGTTGCGAAAAATGTGATAAAAAGGTATGTATTGTCCAGTTTTTAAAAATAAATATGATTTCATTTAACAGAACTGAAAGTTGTTAGAGTTGTTTGTGTTCAGTCTCAGAATTTACTTCTGCTGTGTCTCTCTGTTTTGTTACAGTGGTATCAGTGAGGTAGTCAAGATATGGTCACTGATTTAAAGATTTGTGAGGGAAACAATTTTGAGAGAAAATGATGCCTGTGGTCTAGGAACACTAATGTCAATTGGAGGATTAACTTTAGAAGTCACGATAGCTTAAATATTTTATGTTTGGGGTTTTTTTTTTTGTGGTTTAAAAGTTGCACACTTCCTTTCCATTTCTGCCCTGAAACACACAGCTATTGAACTTCTCAAACCTGAGAAGTTGATACTAGAAAACATTTCCCCCCTTTTATACTCCAGCTTACTCTTCAAGTTTAAAAGAACTTTGTACTAATTTTGTTTCGTTACATCAGATTTTCACAGCCACTTGCAGTTTTAAACACCAGACCTTATTTTTAGGCTCAGCCAACTAATTTTATCTCTAGCCACTTAAACAGTTTGTAGGATGAAATCATAACATGTCTTTGATGATAATGTTAACATGATAAATAGTAAATATTTGGGAGAGCACACCATACCCTCTCATCTGCAAGTTAACAAAGTCATTGTTTTGAGTTTAAACACCTTTTAGATTGTGACCTATACAGCTGTACTGCCTGGTACCCATAGCTCTGAGACAGTTTCTTCTGGGGAAATTGCTTTTTTATACATGCTGCCAATCTTAATTCACTTACTGTAAAGTAAGAACCTTGTTAGCACCTTTTTTGGAAGGTAATGGGATTAAATGCATTAATATGTGTGCAGCAGTTAGCATATTATCTGGCGTCTAAGTGCCATTGATATTAGCTACTGTTAATGCTTACAGTATTTCTTCAGTTTGCTCGCAGCAGATTCCATTAATGTTAAAAGTAAACATCAGAAAAGTAAGATGATCAGGTAGCAGTAGCAGTATGGAACTAGGTAGCCATCAGTTTGTATATCTCTAATTTTTGCAATTTGCAACAAGTGAGAAACTATTTACATATTTTTAGGCTTGGTATAAACCTTTTGAAAAAGTTAGTGACAGAATGACTTTATGTTCATTATCATTTATTTACTTGTAAATAAATTTAGATCATAAAGTTTTAAATCATATTACTAAATCATTTTATGTTTTATTTGTGTTACAAAAGAACATCCATTTATATTCACTATTTATTATAGGTTGATACAGTAAAGCGCTTGCTAATTAAAAAATTGCCTCCTGTTCTTGCTATCCAATTGAAACGATTTGACTATGACTGGGAAAGAGAATGTGCAATTAAATTCAATGATTATTTTGAATTTCCACGAGAGCTGGATATGGAACCTTACACAGTACCAGGTGTTGCAAAGCTGGAAGGAGATAATGTAAACCCAGACAGTCAGTTGATACAACAGAATGAGCAATCTGAAAGTGAGACAGCAGGAAGCACAAAATACAGACTTGTGGGTGTGCTTGTACACAGTGGTCAAGCAAGTGGTGGACATTATTATTCTTACATCATTCAAAGGAATGGTAAAGATGGTGAGAGAAATCGCTGGTATAAATTTGATGATGGAGATGTAGCAGAGTGTAAAATGGATGATGATGAAGAAATGAAAAATCAGTGTTTTGGTGGAGAGTACATGGGAGAAGTATTTGATCATATGATGAAGCGCATGTCATACAGGCGGCAGAAAAGGTGGTGGAATGCGTATATACTTTTTTATGAACGGATGGACACAATAGACCAAGATGATGAGATGATAAGATATATATCAGAGCTAACTATCACAAGACCCCATCAGATTATGTCACCAGCCATTGAGAGAAGTGTACGGAAACAAAATGTGCAGTTCATGCATAACCAAATGCAGTACAGTTTAGAATATTTTCAGTTTGTGAAAAAACTGCTTACATGTAATGGTCTTTACTTGAGCCCTGCTCCAGGTAAGTTTCTGGAATTTAGCTTCTTACTAAAAAGAATAATTTTTATTTCACTTTTCGTAGGATTTCTCTTTGGGCATCAATAAGTGTTTACATTTTTCTTCAGTTTTCTTTTCCCTTTTTTCACATAAAATTATTAGCCTCATTTCATTTTAAATGTGTTGACATTTTTAGTTCCAGTTATTTTAAAGTCAAATATTTAATATGCCTGTACCTTTGATTGAATAGTGGCAATCAATATCTAGAAACATAGAAGAGCTTTTATTTACCACAATGTTTTTGACTCAAGCATTAGTTTGAAACATGATTTAGTGAAGTGCTAAGATAAGCACTAAATATTTCTTTTAGCTAGGATTTTTTAAGCATGAAGCATTTGTTTAAACACATTTAAACAAAAATGTGTTTGATTGTATATATGCTTTTTATTTAAGGACAAGATCACTTGTTGCCTGAAGCAGAAGAAATCACTATGATTAGTATTCAACTTGCAGCTAGATTCCTCTTTACCACTGGATTTCACACCAAGAAAATAGTCCGTGGCCCTGCCAGTGATTGGTACATGGCTTTGGATTTTATTCATATTATACTTAGAGTTGGTTTAGTTCATTATTATATGGCTTTATTTTTCCCTAACCATGGGAATCTTATTTCAAATTTCAAATATGGGATAAAAATCTTAGTAACGATGTTGAGAGAAATCATATTAAGATTGCTTAATCTTAAGTGCATTTTATTACAATAAAATTGGCCCCTGTTTCTGTTAACTTGTATCTCTTGTCTATTTCATCATGAATCAGTTAAACTTCGTCTTTACTAGATTGAATTCTGTTGTAAGTTAAATAATGTAGATAATTTTAAAATGGTTATAGTTTTAAGTTTCTAATGGTATGAGTATGGAGGATATTATAATACTTTGATCTAACAACTGTTTTCAGCATCTTTTCAGATTAGAAGACGCTAAGGAGATATCACTGAATCAGGAACATTTTGATAATAAATTTGCATCCACCTGCACAAGTTCTCATCTGATTCATTTTGTGACTGTGGGACTAGATCATGTCAAAGGGCTGATGTTTGTGCAAGAATCAATCATGACCATTAATTGTAGAGAAACTTTTCCTCTTTATTTGGTTCATAGGAACCTGTTGGTTCATTATAGTACTTAAAATAGAAGCACATTAATAAAAATCATATTCATATATTTTTCTGTTTTAGGTATGATGCACTGTGCATTCTTCTCCGTTACAGCAAGAATGTACGTTTTTGGTTTGCTCATAATGTCCTTTTTAATGTTTCAAATCGCTTCTCTGAGTACCTTCTGGAGTGCCCCAGTGCAGAAGTGAGGGGTGCATTTGCAAAACTTATAGTGTTTATAGCACATTTTTCTTTGCAAGATGGGCCTTGTCCTTCATCTTTTACATCTCCAGGACCTTCTGGTCAGGTAATTGAAAGCTTTTCTCTAAAAATAAAATACTTAAAAATAAGTTCTGTTTTCTACAAGGTCAAATGGGTGAGCACATGCATCTGTTTGACAATATATGAATGTATGCATACATTATTGAGTTCATTAAAATTATTTCACAATAATGAATGATGCTTATTGGGCACTTTAAAAACATAAGGAAAATTTCTTCTGTTTATCCAGTTTCTTGCAGTTAGGGAGTAAATCTTAAGATTCTGTGTGTTCAGTTAAGGTGTACTCTTGTAATGGCTAAATTTAAATCTTTAGTTGGGTAGCCTTTGTAGTGTAAAGCTGTACACATGGAATTTTCTTTTTATAATTACAACAGTATAAAGCATCTACAATGAAATCTACGTTAGGTCTTCATTCCCTCTCTCAAAAAGCAACTATATTTAATAATTTCCTTCCTGATGTTTCTGCTTAATGCAATCATATATGTAAATATATACCCTTTTTATGTAAATGGAATTGTACTTTTCTGCGTCTTGTTGCTGATAAAATAATATTTTATCCTTCACAGGCATGCGATAACTTAAGCTTGAGTGATCACTTACTAAGAGCAGTATTAAATCTCCTGAGAAGGGAAGTTTCAGAGCATGGTCGTCATTTACAGCAATATTTTAATCTGTTTGTAATGTATGCCAATTTAGGTAAGATCTTCCTAATTCTGTTTATTGTATTATTTCATGTTTATGTATTAAATGATGAAAGCATTTTAATGCAGTGATGAGATCTAATCTCTTCTAAAATAGAAGCAGTATTCCATGTTTATATTCTTGAAAGCCTTTGCAGATTTTATGTATAACTTTTTAATGGCACTTCTCATTTTGTACTCTAAGGTAATTTATGCACTTATCTTATTTCCTTGATAGTTGTTTCAGTCAGAAACTGTATAACTCATGTTTTTGTCTCTTAATGCTGGTTTTAAACAATTACTCATTCCCAGGCCACATCCCACACCATGTGAATCAGAATTCCTAGGGTTAGGAAAAGCAAAGCAGTCTGTATTTTCTAAAGGATTCCAGGTGGTTCTCCTGTCAGGTTTAGAAATCGCTTCCCAAAGAAGTTGGCCTTTACATATGAGTTTGTTATAATAAAATAAATTGAAATCAGTTGCAGTGTATGTAAGTTATTCACTTAAATTCTTTGGAAATGATTATCAATTAATAACTATCATTTTCAAGATACCCTTTTTAGGGTAGCCTGCTTTTTCTCGTAGCACCTATTCATTTCTTCTTAGTGGTTTCAAGGATGCTTACCTGAAAAGTTATGCTGTATTAATTTTGTTTTGCTTGTTCCATTGTGCTTTGATAGTTTTTAAGTTTTTGTCGTTCCCAACTAGCCTGCAAATTAGTGTAATTACAGCTTTGGACAGTAGCATTCACTATTTGTTGAATGAATGGATGGATAGCCAAGAATATACACAAGAAATGTTCTAATATTTTCATTTTGTTTTAGGTCATTGTTAATTCAGGAGGAAAAGAGTCACTTTGTTGCAGTTATTAAATTTGAATGTCAGTGATTCAGGTGTTGGTGCACTAAGAGCTCAAAATTACTAATTTTTTGTGATGTAGAGTAGTTAAAAGTTTTATTATTTTTTTATGGGTTAATATATAACCACTATTAATATATATTTGGTTAGGGTTTTTATGGGTGAGGAAGATTAGCCCTAAGGTAACATCTGTTGCCAGTCTTTCTCTTATGCTTGAGGAATATTTGCCCTGAGCTAAAATTTGTACCAGTCTTCCTCTACTTGACATGTGGGTCACCACCACAGACTTGCTGACAAGTGGTGTAGGTCCACGCCTAGGATCCGAACCTGCGAACCCAGGCCGCCAAAGTGGAATGCACTGAACTTAACCACTGCACCACAGGGCCAGCCCTAATATATTAGGTTAGATTTTTATGAGGAATTGATTCAGAGAATTATCAGATAGTTTTGAATAACTTTTTTTAAATCACAGATATCTTATTTCCACAATTGTTATATACCCAAACATTTCTCTTATTTAAGTATCTATATGAATTTGATTTATCAGTTATTAGTCTTAACGATTCTTTCAATAGAAAGAAAATTCTTTTTTTCATTCTCCTCTCTCTTACTGTCTTTGTAGTTTATTTTCCTTTCACTTGCTTTCTGTAACTGAGGTCTGGGATACTTGTAGTTGAGAAGGAAGGGGATATCACACAAACAAGCATAAGTGAAATCTTCCCCCCGCCTTTTTTGTGTGTGAGGAAGACCAGCCCTGAGCTAACCTCCGTTGCCAATCCTTCTCTTTTTGCTGAGGAAGACTGGCCCTGGGCTAACATCTGTGCCCGTCTTCCTCTACTTTCTATGGGACGCTGCCATGGCATGGCTGACTAGCAGTGCGTTGGCGGGCGCCCAGGATCTGAACCTGCGAACCCTGGGCTGTCGAGCGCGGCCGAAACCGCTGTGCCACCGGGCAGCCCCCCTTTCCCCCATTTTTTTAATGCAAAACTACCAAATTTAAGCACTCACAAAAATCCTGTTTTGTACAGTTTTCATTTTAGATGTTGCTTGTTTATAAACCACTGATTGTTTCATAATATAACTTAATAGTAATTTTCACTGCCATGAATAAGTATAGATTGAGAAATCTTAACATTAAATCCTTACAGCCAGATACGTCTTAGGTTTCAGATTTTTTAGATTTTAGAAAGGTGAAACAGTGCATTTGCCACACATTATTTGACATACCCAGTAAGCCGTGCAGCAGACTCTATGATCAAACATGAATATTTCTGTGATGAATAATGAATATTCACTTTGGGGGCAGCGGGCAGTGGATAAATGAAGACTTAGTCTCTTGTCTGTTCAGGCCAGCTTCACCAAGAAGTGTGTCTTAACACCACCCTTATCAAAAGACTTTGTTTATAGAGCTTTTTGAATTTCAGGTAAAATATTTTGAACCTGTTGTTACTGTGATCCTGGGAATACAACAATGAATAAAGAATTCTAGTGGGACACAAACTTATAATACACAGGGAAAATACAATGAAATGCTATGAAGCGTATCTGAGGGAGTATCTGACTTAACATTTAGAGAGTAGGAAAGAGCTTGCTGGAGAAAGTGGTATGGAGAATTGATTGGTAAACTGGATGGTAGATACAAAGACTGGGCATGACATAACTTGGCTCATTGGACAATATGAAAGTTATTCAGTGTGACTTGAATTGGTGAAAGATACAAGATAGAACGGATTAGCAAGATTCTCTAATCGTGCTCTTTTGGCAAGTCTTGGGAGAGAGTCTCCACTTTATCATGAGGGCATTAAGAGCCATTGTACAAAGTTATTAACAAAGTTTACCTTAGAAAGGTCACACTGGCTACAGTGCAGAATGGATTGCAATGGAGCAAGATTAGAAATTATGAAATAATGATCTATGGACGAAGATTGTTACTGCCTTGTATTAGGGAACTGGCAGTAAAGATGATACACAAGAACAGATTCAGGAATTTTTTTATAAGAGAGAATCAGCAGAACTTAGTGTTTGGAAGTTTGAGCAAGTGGAGCAGAGAAGAGATGTAAAGTCAATGTTATGACTTGAGAAACTCAGTGAATAGTGGTGCCATATACTGAGAGGAAACCTAGGAAGAGGAACCTGTCTGGGCAGATTAAACGTTTAAAGTATATTGCACACCCAAGTGAAGAAATCCAGTAAATCTCAATAAAGTGAGATACATATATCCAAAATTTGGAATCATCTGTATGAATATATCCATTACTGTAGATTTAGTGACAAAGAAAATGAGCAGGGTTAGGAGATAGCCTACAGTGGGAACTTTGGGAATACACCAACTTCTAAGAGCTAGAAAAAAGAATCTACAAATCAGAATAAGAAGTAGCCAGGAAAATAGAAAGAAAATAAGAGAGAGGGAATTCAAGGTAAAAGTGTTTCAAGAATGTGGAAGTATTAAGTTTGAAAACTTTCGTTTAGGTTCAAACCAAGCAGAGTGGGACAAAAACTAAATGGGCATGAGTAATGGAAAAATAAGAAAAGTTAAAACAACAAATTTAGACTTTTTTTCCTAAAAAGTTTCAATAGGGAGGGAAATAGAATAGCAGTTTACAAAAGAAATTTTAGTTCTTTTTTAATTTAGTTTGTATCTTTATCATCATAACCTTAACTGATGAAAGTTGCTATCTAGGCCCCTCTAGTCTCTGTAGGCCCTAGAAAGTGTACATTTCTCTTAGGGCTTAGTGTAATTGGAATGCCAGAGTCATGATCATTGCTTCACAGTTAAAATAATCAATTTAATTTAAGTAAATCAGTGTATTTTCTGTTCTGTCTTCATTCCATCTGTATTTCTGCAGCCTATACAAAAGGGATGAGCTTTAATTATAAAAATTGTAGGCAGCTATATTAGATAATTACTTTTGTATTAATGCAGCACTTATTCTACTTGTTTTTATTTCTCCATTTGTTTGTTTTTCCTCCACATTATTCTTTTTTCCCTTTTTTTTATAGGTATGGCAGAAAAGACACAGCTTCTGAAATTGAGTGTACCTGCTACCTTTATGCTTGTGTCTTTAGATGAAGGACCAGGTCCTCCAATCAAATATCAGTATGCTGAATTAGGCAAATTATACTCAGTAGTGTCTCAGCTGATCCGATGTTGCAATGTCTCATCAAGAATGCAGTCTTCCGTCAATGGTAGATTGTTTCATTCTTTATAGTAGTTTAAAAATAATGCTAGCCTTCTGTAGTATTTAATTAAAATTCTGAACACTTAACAAAAATGAAGTGAGTCTGAAAGTCTGTGCTTTTGATATATTATATTTGTAAACCCTTAGCTTTTTTACATGTTTTTTTCTTTTAATTTACTGCCTATTGTGATAAATCCCTTATTTGTGAAATGGTGGAGTTAAGAACTTTAAATTTTTTTCTCTTCAGTGTCAGCGTTTATGTTTTTGCATCTTATTGCCTTAGTATATTGATCGTTTTAAGGAATGTTTTATTGTACTTAGTAAACTTAATTTATAATCACTTTCTGAAGTTAAAATTTTAGTAGTATGATTTTGTGAAGAAGTCTATTCGCTTTTCATTGATGACAAATCTGTTCTAGGTAATCCCCCTCTTCCCAATCCTTTTGGTGACCCTAATTTATCACAGCCTATAATGCCAATTCAGCAGAGTGTGGCAGACATTTTATTTGTGAGAACAAGTTATGTGAAGAAAATTATCGAAGACTGCAGTAACTCAGAGGAAACCATCAAATTGCTTCGTTTTTGCTGCTGGGAGAATCCTCAGTTCTCCTCTACTGTCCTCAGCGAACTTCTCTGGCAGGTTAAAGGAAAATAAACATTCATATTTCTATAATTTGATTTATCATGCCTTTAAAGAAGTAATTCAACCATGTTTTACGTATTTTTAGGTTGCATATTCATACACCTATGAACTTCGGCCATATTTGGATCTACTTTTGCAGATTTTACTGATTGAAGATTCCTGGCAGACTCACAGGTGGATACGCTTTTTTGCTACCAGAATAATTACATTTTTCTAGGTTCTGGAAATAAATGAAATTGCTGGTAGCCAAATACATTTTAATTCCTGAAGCTCTATTTAAATGTCTTTAATATAGTAAGATAACAAAAATGAAAAGCTTCACCTATCATAATTTTATTTCACTTTTATTATTTCCTCTTAAAGCTCCAGTCTCATACTTAATACTGGTTTTTTTCCTACATTTAATGTTTTTCAAGCTTACTTATTTTTCTTAAGAAAACTAGCATCAGCTTTTGATACGTATTTAAGTTCCATTAATAATATTTTAAGATTACATTATATTTGTTTTAGTATACTTGTAGTGTACTTAAAATACCTTACATTAGGTAACAGTTATCTAGAAAAAATCCCTGGCCTGTTAATGTTTTTATTAATACAGGAGGAATCAAGAATGATAACTTTTTAGAACTAAGGTTATCTTACTAACAGGACTTCAAACTTTTCCTCTTTGTATTCTTTGTGGTAAAACTCAGCCTAAGAAAGATGATAAAGAATTAGTTGTCCAACTATGCCAGGTGACTGTCACTTTTCTCCCCACAGGGATTATTTTATCATAGTTTATTTTTTGGTGAGGAAGATTAGCCCTAAACTAACATCTGTTGCCAATCCTCCTCTTTTTGCTGAGCAAAATTGGCCCGGGGCTAACATCTGTGCCCATCTTCCTCTACTTTGTATGTGGGACACTTGCCACAGCATCCTTTGATAAGTGGTATGTAGGTCCGTACCCAGGATCCGAACCTGTGAACCTCACGAACTTAACCACTATGCCACCAGGCTGGCCTCTTATAGTTTATTTTAAGAAACAAATGAAAATACATATTGTTGCACATTAATCATTATAATAAGCAAAAGAAAAATCTGAAAATAAAGTTATTTTTAACATAAATTTACAGAACACAATGCTTAAAGATAAATCATTACAATCTTGAACCTCAGGGGAACTGGAAATGTTAGACTTTTTGAATTAATGTGTTCAAATTGTCACTTCACTCACCTTCATACATTTCAAACAAATCAATTAACGTTGTCAAAATAGCATTAACCGAAAACCAATAGCCATGAAACAAAAATGTTACAAGTTCCAACCTATCGTGATTTATCATTCAGTATCTATTTCAGTATTATGAGAGAACTTTATATTTTCTAAAGAGTGTGTTTTAAAGGGATCTGATTT
The DNA here is from genome assembly GCA_004025025.1 of Tapirus terrestris. NCBI lineage: Eukaryota > Metazoa > Chordata > Mammalia > Perissodactyla > Tapiridae > Tapirus > Tapirus terrestris. Next base: position 24,892 of record PVID01007783.1, read on the forward strand.
TTACTTTTTTTAAACTTGCAAGCATGTATTGTTTACTATGTGACTTAAACTCATCAGTCACATCCTAGCCTTCTTGATTCACCAAGGAGGTGTAATAGTAGAGGTGTAATATAAATGCTGGATTAATGTGGAAAATTGTGGGCTTTTGTGAACAAATTAGTAACATATTGTTATTATGAGCCTAAGCTTGAAATGTTTTGTATAATGAACATTTAGTTTATTCAATAAACAGTATTTAAGAGATACTTACAAAGTACGTACTATGTCCCAGGTACTGTTATAGGCAACAGAAAAAGATAGGCAAAGATGGTATTGATTATAGTGGCATTTAAAAGCAGTTGACACTAATGGTGACGTGGCAGAAATATTGAGTATCACTTTGTGATCATTTAAAACTGAAGAATAAAAATACAGTATATATAATACTACAAATGTTTCAAGATATAGTGCCTGAATGTTATTTTCTGTCTGAAATGATGTCTAATTTTGTGAAATTGCTTGCGAACAAGACTTAGATTATGAATGTGTATACTGCAAAACAAAGACACAAAACAAAACAAAAAGTGTGGTTTTGACTTGGACTATAATAATAATCTATTAAGTATAAATGATGTTAAGGGGAATTTTTTCTAGATATTTTCTGTCCAGTTACTGTTTGAAAAGAAAGAAGGCATGTTTTTGGCCATAAATAATTTGTAAATTAGCTGTTGAGGAGAACAGGTAACAATTTGCTGTATAAAATTTATGTTGAGTTTTGGCTAGAGCTGAAATTAAATCACTGATCATTAGCATATCAGCCAAATTATACTCTTGCCAGTGAAAATTGCTTTACCCACAATGTGTGTATTCTAATGATTAGAATTAGAGTTAATTTTGTAATGTCAAATTCTATCACTTTTCATAGTCACTAGACCATTACTTTACACTCTGAAATGCAATCTTAAAAAATGATCTGACTTGAAGTAAATTATTCTCAACTGAAGCAGTCACGAAGAAAATACGTAGTTCTATTTAACTTTAATAAGATTAATATAGTATTGGAATCTTTAATTTACTTTTGGTAATGCATTTAAATTACAGTATAGCAAAATCATTTTGGATTGATAATAATTTGGTAAGACTTCATGCCCTTGAGTTGGACTGCTAGCTGGCTCCCCAACCTTCTAGCTCTATGACGTAAGGCACCTGTTTGACTTCTGTATTTGTTTTCTCATCTGTTATGGGTTTACTAATGCTTCCTAGTTACTAGGTAATTAACTCTAGAGTTAAGTAGATTAGATGATTACATGAAAACATTTTGAATGGCACAGGAGGTTCTCAAATGGTAGAAACTAGATTTTACAATTTTTTATATCTGTTTTTTTTTTTTTAGAATTCATAATGCACTTAAAGGAATCCCAGATGATCGAGATGGATTGTTTGATACAATCCAGCGCTCAAAGAATCACTATCAAAAAAGAGCATACCAATGTATAAAATGTATGGTAGCTCTCTTTAGCAGTTGTCCTGTTGCTTACCAAATATTGCAGGTGAGAATTTTGTCTTATAATTTTGTAATAACCTGAATCATAATTAAGGACTTTAAAAGAAAAGAATCATGAAAATCTGGTGTTGGGATTTTAAGTTAGCATTGGAAATTATTCCGAATTCTTTTACGTAGTTTTATTTCTTTGAAGGGCAATGGAGATCTTAAAAGAAAGTGGACCTGGGCAGTGGAATGGCTTGGAGATGAACTTGAAAGAAGACCATACACTGGCAATCCTCAATACACTTATAATAATTGGTCTCCTCCCATGCAAAGCAATGAAACATCAAATGGTTATTTCTTGGAGAGATCACATAGTGCTAGGATGACACTTGCAAAAGCTTGTGAACTCTGTCCAGAGGAGGTAAAAAAAAGCCACCAATGGGTAGCAGATAGAAATGGAAAAAAGAAAAGTAATTTTTTGTTTTATAGGCCGCTGTTTATTGTGTAAAAAATTGTGTTGCATTATTGTTGTCTTTAATGTTTAGTGTTGATTGGTTTGTTCTTAAACAGAGGAGCTTGTAACTCTTCTGTTAGAAGACAAATTTCTCTGAAATTGTCTAAAAATCATATATCTAGGAGAATCTATATTTTTTTCTCTAATTCTAAATTATTTCATGTGCTGTCAGTGAAAAAATGAGAGATCAGCTTTGTGCATTTTTTAAAAATTTATCTCTTAAAAAATTTTTAAGTTACTTATTATCAAATTCTAATCATCTCTTCAAATAATTAAAATTAGGAGCCAGATGACCAAGATGCCCCAGATGAGCATGAGTCTTCTCCACCAGAAGATGCCCCATTATATCCTCATTCGTCTGGATCTCACTATCAACAGGTAAATAGCAGGTTTTGTTTTGTTTTCATTTTATCCCCCTAAACCAATTTTTCTGCTTTATTTAAAGAGTATTTATTTTTTCTTAAATGTTTTGTAACTTATTAGCTGTGAGTGTAAATAAAGGGATTGTCTAGAATAACTTTGCCAAGATGATCAGAAGGGGAGTGGATGGAGGAGGTCATGTTGTAGCATGTTTTGACCTACCCCTATGGTATTTTCTTTGTCAATTAGGCAACCCTCTTGTGCTATTATAAGTCATTAATAAAACTGTGATATTTCACTTAACATAAAATTAGTAACTATTGAAGAAATATTCAGGGGCTGGCCCAGTGTCATAGTGGTTAAGTTTGCATGCTCCACTTTGGTGGCCTGTGGGTTCACAGGTTCAGATCCTGGGCGCAGACCTACACACCTCTCATCAAACCACGCTGTGGTGGCATCCCACATAGAAAGTAAAAGAAGAGTGACACAGATGTTAGTTCAGGGACAGTCTTCCTCAAGCAAAAAGAGGAAGATTGGCAACAGATGTTAGCTCAGGGCCAATCTTCCTCACCAAAAAAAAAAGGAAAGAAAAAGAAAGATGTTAAGAACAAAAGTGTCTTGGTTACTTTTGCCACAATATTCAGTTGTACTAAAAATGTTTTCTAGTCAACAGTTTGATTTCAATAGATGGTTCACTGGGAAAAAATGATAACTAATGAAAAATATATATGAAGAAACTTTCATTCAGAAACAAGAATTTGGGGGAAAAGGTTTTGGAAAGATTCTCCTGAGTTCA
>PVID01007783.1:28129-94915 GCA_004025025.1 Tapirus terrestris
GGGGGGGGGGGGGGGGGGGGGGGTGCAAACTTATTGTATTTTTTGCAGTTGCAAACCTATTGCATTTCTAATAAATTTCCAAGTGATTATGGTAATGCTGGTCTAGGGACCACACTTGAAGAACCAGTTCTCTTAGAGCAGTTGCTAATAAACCCTCTTAAAACACTTTCTTTGTGAAGGTAAAATCAAACGAGTGTTTTTAAAAGATAAGTCCCTAGAAATAAGAGACGTGTCTACTTTTAGACAAACTTTAGCACATGATTGTAAATTTTAATATGTGAAAAGTTTGACATACAGGTCTCTTTTACCCCCTCAGAATAATCATGTGCACGGACAACCGTATACAGGGCCAGCAGCACAGCACTTGAACAATCATCAGAAAACTGGCCAACGAGCACAAGAAAATTATGAAGGCAACGAAGAAGCACCCTCATCTCAAATGAAGGATCAGTAATATGTCCATAATGAACTACCTTCTTTAAGACCATGCACTCAGGCCTTACAGTCCAAACTTTTTCTGTGTCTGGCTAATATTTAAAACTTAGAAAAACTGTTGTTGTCAATATATAAGCCACCTGCAGGGAAAAGTGTATAGCGTTTTGTAATAAATGGCTGATAACTAATATGTAAATGGTAAAGGTGTATATAGTATGTTAATATTTGACTGTTAAGCAAGAAAATTCTTTCTGATGAAAAGTCAAAGATATACAAAAAAATAATTTTCTCATATGTCTGCTGCATTCTGCAACCAGTATTGTCTGCTTCATGACAGTTGGGTCAAATTCTTTACCAAAAGAAGGAAAAAAGGTCGCATAAAGGAGACCATCCATATCAATCACAACAGTAGTTTCCTGTTAATTCTTAGTTACTGAAGCCATGTAAGGCTAGTAGGTAACCTTTGAATTATATGGATGTGGAAAAATTGGTGATGCAACATTGTTTCTGGATATTTTTCATTACCTTTTTATTCTGGTAATGGCTTTATCACTTTAAAGCTATAGTTATGCTGTAACATTTAGCATGGCTTCACACTAAGTTTGTGTAGCCGAAGAGGACAAAATTACCTAAATGACAGCAGTTTCTCCACAATGAAGCTGTATTGCCCAGAGCTTTTATTTCTTATACTTAAGAAATGTGACAAATGACAGTTTTTAGTTACACATATATTCTTCATATTTACTGTTTCGCGGTTCAGTCTCTTGATGGAATAAAGAATGTGAAAGTACTGATAATAGGAATTTCAAAATATTAAATATGCAAAATTGTGCTATGGCAGAATGTGTGGAGAATAATAGAAGACTGTATTCGGTGTGTTTGTTTTGTTTTTTGATAGAGTTTATTAGGTGAAGCTTCTAAAATTTTGCTTCTACTGGAGCCCATTGAAGTAGACATCATCAGAATCTCACAGTACTTTGAAGTACCATTGCACCAAGATGTCTGGCTGATTTTCTAGTCAGTTAGAGTTTTACTTGAAAGCAAGAATTGTCCCAGTTTCTTTTCCATTCCAAAACTCTTACTGTTATGGGGTTTAGTTAAAACATAAACTTTGGTTAGTTAATATAATTCTGAAGTACTATTTTAAAATAAACATTTGTTTCATGATTCCAAGAAACCCATTAGTTAATAGTATATTTAAAAAAGAATTGGTTAACTTTTGAATGTGTGTAATATTTTGGAACCTGTCTAAAAACCAAATATCCCTGCAAACAGATACAGCCCGTCCTACAGTATTTAAATATTTTGCTGTTTTGTTTTATAGAAATTATTTTGCTGAATTCACAAATAGAATTTGATTTAAGAAGAATTTTGTCCTGTGTTGTTTTTTGCTTCGTTACTCTTTTGTTCTTAAGGACTACATATTAAAATTAATTCTTTGCATCGCAATCCTTGGCATGACACTGAGTTCAGCATTGCAGACACATTGAGTTTTTGTACGTAAAATGATGTGCCTTTTGCCCTTTACTATAAGGATTTAGAGAAAAGAAAAGCAATTTAGTATTGGCACTTAAAAGTTTTCCTAAATTAGTCAATCTTGTACTTTTGACACATTTTTATATTCCATTCTTGTTATTTACAAACATTATGTTCTGTAAAGTCACAGGAACACTGAGTTAACACATATTGAATCATTGCCTCTAGGGGAAATACTGGGTTAGGATCCTGCAAACATCAGGTCACATTTTCATCAACCTGTCCAACACATATAACCTTGTTTTATATGGTTTCTGTTTAAAGATGACTTACTTTAGTATATATTGTTGATTAATTTTACACTCAAGGCCAGTAGTGCTAAAACTCATGCCTCAAGAATCTAAAACATATTTCTGAATGTTTTAGAACATTTAAATATCTAAAACATAATTTCTCTTGAAGGCATGACACAGTCTTCTTGTGCTTAAGAATGCTAGACAGCGCTTAAGCAGTTTGCTTGGGGGCCATTTTAAACAGCAAAATTACCACCAAAAAGCAAAAAATAAGTGCAGTGTGGCACTCAACAGACCAAAAGAAGACCCCTTTTTATAGTATGAGAGCTGAAATATGAAGGCAGAATGTCACCTTGTCTAGTCTTCTCTGAGATCATTCATGTCAGGCAACTAAAAATGTTTGCTGCTCTCTGCATATCAGTGAATGGCCACATGAGTACTGATTTTGAGGTTACAAATAAATTTTACTGAGTAGGCATATTAGTAAATACAGAATCTAGGAATAAGGAGGGTTGACTAGTTGTGTGAATTGATAAGCACATGTTCGATGGTATTTTGATTGAATTGATAGGAAATTTTTTGATGAAAAGCCTGTAATTGGAACTGATCAAATTAGAAATATAATTGTGATTAAAAGGGAAGATACTTATTTCCACTACTCTATACAATCTGTTCTGGATTTTCTGCAACATGAAGAATTTTAAAACTAGAGAGGCTGTCTTTTTTTGTGTGTGTAATGAAGATTAGCCCAGAGCTAACATCCATTGCCAAAACTCCTCTTTGTGCTGAGGAAGACTGGCCCTGGGCTAACATCCATGCCCATCTTCCTCTACTTTATATGGGATGGCACCACAGCATAGCTTGATGAATGGTGCATTAGTCTCCACCTGGGATCTGAACCTGTGAACCCTCGGCTGCCAAAGTGGAGCACACAAACTTGACCACTATACCACCGGGCCAGCCCTGAGAGGCTCTACTTTTTTAACTTTTAATTATATTAAGTCTGCATTTGTTAACCTTGAGAGAACATTTTGTGTAGTATGAGATTCAAATTGGTATTTTTAATTTAAAATTAGTCTTCCACAAGAGTGAGCTAATGCATAGGTTATTTTTATTAGAACCATTTACTGTTACTAAACACATCAGCTGGGAAGTGATTTTGGTATTTCTTGTGCCTTACAAAAAGTTTGACCTGTTCAGCTTTTAAAAACTTGCTGTTTTTCTACTTACAGGAAGGTTCTAATCTGGGTTGCTTTGAATTTATGAGCCTCCTTATGCCAGATAAAAGGCTCAGTTTTTCTCTCAGTTTGAGGAACCTGATCTCAACAAGAGAAATTTAATTGAAAGATTATTTTTTGTATGCAAATCATTTTCTGCATTTAATTATTAGTCATTAATATACAAATTGGAATTTTTAGAGGTATGCTTATTGCAGGAGCAGCATACTTTTGATTTTTGAGGTCTTTTTCTAACATATTTGGCACATTTTAATTTCCAGTCTTTAAGTTACTTAAAAATTGTTTAGTTATTCTTTAATGGATTTCTTGAGCAGTATGTATGCTACTTTGTTTCATTTCTTGAGCAGTACGTATGCTACTTTGTTTATTGAGACATTGGCAATCTTCCATTAAAAGAAATATTCCAGAATTCTAAGTGGCAAGATTACTTGATAGAAATTCTGTTTTGTGGAATATGTTAATAATGTAAATGTTGAATATATTTCATTTGTAAAGTTTGTTTAAACAAAGGTTTTGCCCTGTGGGATCTAACTTTTTCATTGCACGTCTTGATCAAAATCACATTGCTTCTCTTTTCTAATTTCTCAAGCAACCAAATTTTCCTGAACAGCCTGTTTGAGGTAGACATTGTAAGATAATAACCTAATATTTGTTGTTTGAAGTTTTTGTCTTTTATTATTTTTTTCTCAAAATTAAATTTTCCAGTCTTGTTCCTTTTAGCACTTATGTACAAAAATTAGAATTGCTGAATGCTTTGTGTTTCTTCATAGTTAACTTTTCTTAGTGAAATAGAACGTTAGTATTTAATCCTAGTATTGTTAGTCAGAAAGATACAGATCAAGAGCCACTTTAATTTGAATTGCCATCGTTAATGAAAATAACCATCTGTGGAGATTCAGGTAACTAATATAGAATAGTTTTTCCTCTTTTTTTGGTGAAGAAGATTAGCCCTGAGCTCACATCTGTTGCCAGTCCTCTTTTTGCTGAGGAAGGTTGGCCCTTGGCTAACATCCGTGCCCATCTTCCTCTACTTTGTATGGGATGCCTGCCACAGCATCGCTTGATAAGTGGTGTGTTGGTCTGCGCTGGGAATCCGAACCCGCAAACCCTGGGCCACAAAGTGGAGCGTGAACTTAACCACTACACCACTGGACCAGCCCCAGTTTTCCCAATTTTTATTAGTATTTTTCCTACTTATGCTCTCCCATGGATTTATTTTGAGCTTTGTGTGAATTTAGAATTTTAACTGAAGAAGAAAATTTACTTTTCATTTTTATTATTTGCAACATTCAGGAGTCCTCAAGACTACTCACGGGTTTGATGACTCAATTGAAAGACTCCTAGAACTTAATCGAAGGTGTTAAACTTTGATTGCATGGTTGCGGTTTATTATAGTGAAAGGGTACAGATTAAAATCAGCCAGGGGAAAAGGCAGAGTCGGTGGGAGTTAAAAATGCAAAGCTTTCCTCTCCCACCGAAGTCACAGAGAGTGCTAACTACTTCTGGCAAATGATGTGTGACAGTATGCATGGAGTATTGCCAATCAGGAAAGCTCACACAAGCCTTGATGCACAGAGTTTTTAATTGGCTCAATTTTCTGGACATGACTGACTACCTGATACTACAAGGCCCCAAAACCCTCACTATAAATCACATTGTTATAGTAGACTAGCTGCTGAGACCCAAAGCCAACAGGTAAACAAAGTCTTATCAGGCAGGACATTCTGAGATTTAGATAGACACTAACCTCTCTTTGGATGAGGTAAATGCTTTACTCCAGCCTTCCTTACTTCAAAATGATTATATTTGGGGCTGGCCTGGTGGTATAGTGGTTAAGTTCATGAAGTCTTGGGCGTCCTGAATTGACAGGTTCAGATTCTGGGCATGGACCTATACCACTCATCAAGACATGCAGTGGCCGCGACCCACATCAAAATAGAGGAAGATAAGCACACATGTTAGCTCAGGGACAATCTTCCTCACCCCGCCCCCCCCCAATTACAGTTGAGTGAGCACCCACATTTAGTCTTGTTTTTAAATGACACCTTCAGCAATATAGTGTAAGTTTGGACATGCCCAACATTGGAGGAACCAGTATGGGTAGGAATAGATTTAAAGAACAGTATCCTATAAAGCCATTACATACATTTTCAAATTTTTGTCCTATTTTGATTACTCATTTCTTCCCTTAATCTACTGTTAATTATCTTTTATGATAAACTTGTGTAGAACTATTTAGCATAGGAGGTGGGTGATAGTTAAATGCATTTTTTTCTTCAGCCAGTCATTTCCTATTGGGTATTATATTCTAAGGAGGCTTTACTTCAATCTCCCAATACATTTGATCAATATTAGTACTATCATAAGACCTATTTACATAAAGTAGTTGAATCTTACCAACAATACCAGTATCATAGTATAAATAAAGTTACAATTCAGTTACAGGGCAAATCAGTAAGAATTACAGAGGCATATTTGCTACGACTTCCCAACAAAATCAACTCTTGTCTGTATGTCAGATAATATGGGTAGGCATCTCACAATTGACCATGATTTGATTTGTCTTTGGGTTCCAAAGCCAGTCACCTTGTCTTGATTCACACATTTGTACTGAAACTTGTTTCCACTGTATCCTGTTAGACAACAGGGCCTATCTCATGATGTTTCTGATTAACAACCTTTGTGGACTCAGGCAATTCTAGTGATTGCCTTTTAGCTTGTCCAATCAAGATTGGCCTGGGGGCAAACTTAAAAGCTTTCTAATACTAGTTAGGAAAAGTGTTCCCCATCCCAGTTTTCATCTAAATGTTCACCTTAATCCCATCAACTATTGCATCCCTATACTCTTCTAACTTTAGCCCCCATTAGATTTTATGAACAGGTCTTGGAATCATAGTGCATTGAGCTTCCATGTCACAGAGTCCCAGAAAGGTCCCTTTGCCATCCCCTGCCCATTTTACCCACCCTTAGGTATGTGGCCTTGGTTCCGGGATCCCCAGTACAGGTCAAATCCGAAGACCCTGGCTTCTCTGTCGATCTTTTATCTTGAATCCTCTGCCAGAGTATCTCCCTAGGCAATACAGTTTCAGAATTCTCATTGTCATTTTTTCTTTCTGACTTTAAATTCCTCCAACGTGGTGTAAATAGAGCAGACACAGAGTGAACTCTCTGCCCTCCCCCTAGCTGTCTGAAAATAGATCTTAAATCCCCCCATGACAGAGTCCCTGCCACCCCTCACACTTATCCCTGAAGGTGAGTTGGCACCAAGAAAGAGTCCACCCAAACAAACCTACTAATGAGCCCTCATCTACCATTAGTTTCCCCATATACTTGCCTTCCCACAATTTGCCACCCCTGCAAGCTCAAAGTCTTTTCTTTGTCTTCTCGCTTCTCTTTAAATTTATCCTGTTTTACCCCAGTTGTGTAAAAGCCTCCAAGTTTAGCTGTTTCTTTGGGGGTATTCTCTTCTCTCTATGAAGCTCTCCCATGAGAGAGAAAAACCTTTAAAATTAAGTAAATTTGTATGCCTTCTGTCTGTTGTCAGTTCACTTCAAAGACCCAGCCTAAGAACCCAACAGGGTTGAGGAAAATTTTTCTCCCCTACAACATCATGCTAACTCAAACTTCACTAGTCCTGTTTTCTGGTCCCTCTATAATAGAAGCAAGAACATAAAAGTAACTAAATTAGTTAACATTGCTTTCTCAGAGTATGAAGGGTCTAGTTTAGAATGTCCTTTACTTTCTTTCTTGCCCTCATCTGAAATCATCATGAACTAAGAAACATTAGGACAATCCACAATTTATGGCTATATTTTAAAGTCAGTTTATAGAGAATTGGCAAGAGCACAGCCACAGGATCTCTGCCACTTCCTTTCTCTTAACCTCTGGCAAGAAATTTATCCCCTGTGAAGTCACACCTAGCTGGTTTTGCCACATTCTATTTGTTAGAAAGTATAATGGTTAATTTCATGTGGAAACCTGACTGGGCCACAGCGTGCCCAGATATTTGGTCAAACACTATTTTGGATGCATCTTTGGGGTGTTTCTGGATGAGATTAACATTTATATCAATAGACTGAGTAAAGCAGGTTGCCCTCTCCAGGACAGGTGGGCCTTATCCAATCAGTTGAAGACCTTAATAGAACAAAAAGGCTGAGTGAGAGGGAAATCCTCCTGCCTAACTGTTTCAACTGGGATATTGGTCCTTTCAGCCTTTGGGCTTAGACTGAAACATCAGCTCTTCTTGGGTCTCAAGCATGCTTGCTTTCACATTGGGACTTATGTCACTGGATCTCCTGGTTCTTGGGTCTTTGAACTTGGAATGGAACTATTCATTGGCTTTCCAGCTTGCTGCTGTAGATCGTGGGACTTGTCAGACTCCATTATCTTGTATGAGCCAGTTCCTTACAGTAAATCTCTTTTTATGTATACTTACATACATTACATCCCTTAGCTCTGTTTCTCTGGAGAACCCTGACTAATACAGAAGGGAATCATGAAGTCTAGTCTACCCTGAAAGTGAGGGAAATTAGACTCTGCAGTTTGGAGAGGGGAGTGTCAAAGAATTTGTAGACGTTTGCTTAAAACCACCATAGGAACTTAGGTACATGTAATGCTAACAGCAGGCAAATCTTTTATCTCAACGAAATTTTTAATGTCAGAAACATGTATTGTTGAAAATTCCTTAGAAATATTTCTTTTTTGTGTGTAACTTTCACAACAGTGAGAGTATATCAGTGGAAATCTAAACGTTTAACATTTTCTTGAAAATACCTTTGTATCCCTGAACCCGTCACACTCCTGGCAGAGAGGAAGTGATTGAAAAATATTAGATAAGTCAGCAATGTGCTGATGGATAATCTCAATAAAATAAATATCCTTTTAAGGTATTTGAGATATAACTACACAACAACATTAGGAAATAAAATGACAGTACATGAGAATTTGAGGAGTTTTTATTTTTTATTTTTTTGCTGAGGAAAATTCACCCTGAGTGAACAGCTGTGCCAATTTTCCTCTCTTTTGTATGCGGGTCACCAGCATAGCATGACTGATGAGTGGTGTAGGTCTGCGCTAGGGAATCAAAACCAGGCCGCTGAAGTGGAGTGCCCTGAACTTAACCACTCAGGGACCAGCCCCTGAGGAGTTGTTATTTTTCATATAAAAAAGGAGAGTTTCTTACAGTTGAAGAAGGGGGTCAAAGTGTATTTTTTAAACTTGAAATGCTGCGCAGTTAATTTTGACATGTTACAGACCCTATTGAGGCAAAAGTATAAATTGTGTGTGTTTCTATGATGCTGGTGTTACACATGTTTTGAACCACTTCTGTCTATAACTCGTCTCTAGTTAGTGGCTGCCATTTGCCAAGAATTCTGCAAATTGTGACAAAGCAGATAAAATGTGGTCATTCATAAAGGCTGAATGTACTGGCTGCTTACAATGTACCAGTACCTTTGTAAGATGTATTAATTTGTTTAATCCTCAAATAGCCTTATGAGATAGTGTTATTATTATGCCTCATTTAATAGATTAAGAAGCTGAGGCATAGAGAAATTAAGTTACATGCTCAAGGTCTTATAACTGGCAAGAAGTTGAGCAAGGATTTAAACAGGCAGCCTGGCTCCACAGTGCAGGCTAAGGGGTACAAAGAGGCTAAACAGAAAAGGACCTTGCCCTTCAGGCAACCTAAAAACATTCTGGAGGTAACAACAAAAAGCTGCCCACCTTGATGTAAATGTTGGTTCATGAACACCTTTCCCTGCATTTGTACATTCTACCAGGTGCTATGGAAAGAGACAGCTTCATCCAGAAAGTAATCGTTTTGAGGATAGTGACCATTTCTTACACAATATATAGTTATTACGTCCCTGTGAATGTATTTCATTGACTGGCTGACACTGTAGTAGTAAAGAAAAGATAATTACTGCTCAAAAGTTAACCTAATTTTAACAATAATTATTGCTACCAGCTTTTGGACCACTGTCCCAAGCCCTTTGCACAAAACAACATGGCAAGGTAGGTATTATTCTAATTTTTAGAAAAATTAGAGAACTTACTCAAAACCATACAGCTAGCTATAAGACAGTCAACATAAGTGGATCACTCAGGAAGCCAGTGACTGCAAACCAAATATTGATGAGACTATGCAGCAATCACTGTACAATATAGTTGTCTATGACAGCATTCCTGAAAGCAAGTGGTTAACCAAATTTTGAAGGCAAGGTACCATGTGTGGTGTCCAGTAACAAAGTAGGAGCTGTTTCTCAGGAGAATAGATCTCTGCAGAAGAGGGCATGACCCTACCCCTAATCCCAAATTATGAGGGTCAGTTGATGATTTTCTTCTGAAAGCTTTTGATAGGCTTTATCCAGCATCCCCATTTGCAACAGCCTCTTTGAATCCACTGGATCTGCTGGTCATTAGCCCAACTGGCAGAGTGGTTTATGATGAAATCTGAGGTCTTCATTGTCACAGAGCCTTCTCTTCCGTGAACCCCTTCAGAATTAGTGTGTTGTAAATGAAGGAGTAACTCTCTCTTGGGTGGTCTTTAATGATCATTCTAATACAGTCATGGAAATTACACTTGGACAGGGATAAGAAATTAAATGATTTATTATACTCATAGGTCCTAGAGGGGAGGCATGGCATGCCCAGAAGGCCTCACAAGTCACCCAAAAGTGGTCACAACAGGCAGGAAGGGAGCAAAGCAAAGGGAACATGAAGACCGTCAAAGATATAAGGAACATCTTTTGGAAAATAGCTATATTTTTATTTTAATTTCCTACATGTCTTCCAGCATGCTCAGCTTTTAGATCTGAATTCTTTTCTCCTAAAGCTGACCCATCTGCCATTTGCTATTTCAAAAGGCTAGAGGTAAAGAGTAAAGAACAGAATGAAGTAATAGTAATGAAAAATTATTAAACAAGGTTCATTCTGTAAAATAACATTTTGCTATCAGTAGGAATTTGGAGGAACCTCTTCCATAGAAACCTAGAAGTAACTTTAGCTCATTATCCCAGAGTTGACTGGAATAATTACTTCCTGTCTCTGATATTAGTTAAAATCTCTTGTTTCTCTGTATTCTCTTTCAAAGAACTGGATGTTTTTGGACAGATAGAGTAGTGTGAGTGTTTTTCCAAGATAAGTTTGAGGAATTCAGGAAAGACATTCTTGAAACATTGTCTGAGATTCTTTATTCTGTAGGAATCAGTTTATTCTATAGGAATCAATTTAATAGCAGTCAGTTTCCTGTGAGTTTCCAGTGATGTTTTTCTTTATTATAAGGCTAAATATATAAGTTAAAGCAGTCAGAATAACATAGTCACTGAGTTGGCCAAGAGATCCCAGAGTTTTGCTAACTCCTTCCTCTCTGAAGGATGAAATGAATGTTAAGAGGAGGTGATAAGAAACAGAGAATTTGTCAGAGCACATTAGCTTGATACTCAGTAAACATTAGTAGCTTTCCTCCTTTTAGCTGGAATTCTATCATGAAACACAGAAGATACTGAATAAATTTTTGCTTAATGAAGGAATTTACACTCAGAAGTGTAATGGATCACGAAACCAAGTTGCTTGTAACCCACAGTAATACTATAAATAGTGTGATTTAAAAAAACTAATTGAACTACCACCTCGTTAACCATAGGTCTGCAAACATAAGCAAACATACATAATATCATCAAAAACATGTTAAATCCATATTAAAAAATATGTTTCCAGACAAAGTCACCTGTACATTAACATGAAACATTTCTGATTTTTACCATTTTGAGCTTCAAGGGATGTAACAAGTCTGTCCAAAAGGTACAAATTTCCAGTTATAAAATAAGTCCTGGGGATGTAATGTATAGCATGGTGATTATAGTTAATAATACTGTATTGCATATTGGAAAAATGCTAAGAGAGTAAATCTTATAAGTTCTCATCACAAGAAATAAAAATGTTTTTGTAACTATATTTTTTGTAAGGTGATAGATATTAACTAGACTTATTGTGGTGATAATTTCACAATGTATACAAAGATCAAATCATTATACATTATGCACCTGAAACTAATGTTATATATCAATTATACCTTAATTTAAAAAAAAGACCTGTATGCTTATTTGGTTTTTCTGTTGTAGGCAGGTTGTGATCATCAATATAGTATATTACTGAACAGAAGAGTCAAATCCATCTGGAAAAAGGAAAGAACAATACATCTCTGCCCCAAGTAGAGATTTTCCTTTGGTAGGGGGACATACTCATCAGTCCCTCTCTTTAGCTAAGACCACAGGCTGGCATTTAGAGACAATTTAGGGATATAATAGTAATACTACCTTCTAATCTGCCCATGGTCTGAATCTGAGGATGCTGATAGGAAAATCTAGAAATTAGCTTCAGCAAAACTATGCCAACAAAAAGAACGTTAAAACAAAAGCAAGTGCTATACTAAGCAAATGTAATAGAGACACTCTAGGAAATTATCAGATAAATTAGATGACTGAATACAATGTATATTACATGAGAGATGTTTTCTGTAATGAAGGAGTCTGGTGTAAATTCTTTTATATATTGATGGTTACTGAATTGTTCTTTTGATGAGCCAGAAGTGCTTGGTTCTCTTTTGTACCTATAGTTTCTATTTCTTATACCTAAAAATAAAAATGAACACCTATTTAACAAAAAAAGAGAGAAAGAACCTGATTCTACCTCCATTACCACCTTGCATTTATTTTCTTTTTACCTCTTGCTCAACCTATGCTGAATCATCTCACTTTGGAACAATTAGAGGAGAATATTTTCCAAGCGTCTTTGTGGTGAAGCCAAAGAAATAATGAATGGAAGTTGTAATGATTAATTACAAATAAACATAGAACATTTCCTGCTGTTAAAATTAGATAAATTTAAGATTATTTAGATAAATTAGATACTTAGAATATTAGACAGATTAAAGAATATCCAATAAACTTTGGAAAAAATAATAACTTGAAACTTAAAACCTCTATTTGCTCTGTCATCCATGAAAAATAAGGGCAAGTACATATTTCATTCATTTATTCATCCACTTGTTTATTCAATTAATGTTTGAGTACCTAGTACATGTCAGGCTCAGTTCCAGGTAATTGAGATCTAAAAATTAATAAAATACAGTTGCCTTTTAGTGCTCACAATCCAATGGAGATAGGGATATACGAGGATTCACCCTCCGTCAGAGTGAGGTAAGGGATGAAAAGCAAACTGTAAGAGGCCGAGACAGGAAATATCTGAAGAAGGCAAACTAGAAGAAAGGCTATTCCTTGTTTGCCTCCTTCAGACAATTTCTGAGATACTGTCAATTTTGGACCAGTTGAAATCCCACTTTTATTCTAGTTATACACAGACCATGGTGTATTATATAAAAACATTTCCATTAATTACTTTTATCATAATTGTCACTGGTTCATTTTCTATGTGATTCTCTTCATGTCCCCAGACTGAGATCCTATGAGATGACAGAGGATGAACACCTGCAAGTCATGTTATCACTTTTCAAAAACAAAATTCATCTGCTAACTCATTATGAAGTATAAGTCTTCTTGCATAAAATTCCTTGGTCCTAATATAAGACCATTCACCTGCAAAGCTGCAAGAAGTTGACTCACATGACAAGCTGCCTAACATTGCAACAACTCTTTCAGGAAGATAAGACAAGACTCATTATGCAGTAGCCCATATTCCACACAAAATATTATGCTCCCTATTCAATGACATATTTGAGAGCTCCCTGAATAAGAAATGAGAGTCAAACCTTTGGATTACGCCAAAGTTCTTCATAAATTTTTTTAAAGTATGGAGTCTGATCTTATTTATATTAGGTTGATTGAATTATTACTATAACAAATACTCTAACCTCAAATCCTGAAAATGCTTTTTTGTCTCTCAGGCAATAAATATCCCCTTTGTAAATTCTCACTATATGATATCTAACCTTATCTTCTCTTCCTTCCTATTCAGCTTGGCCTGTGACACATCTGGCAGTCCAGGTTTAACTTCTTTCTGCCCCAATCCACCTTGTACATAACACTGATAGGTTAATTTTCTAAATGCAACATTTTTCCTTATTCCTCCCCTGCTCAGAATTCTTCAACTATTTCTCACTGGTTACAAAATAAAGTTTATACACTTCATGCTACATAATCTCTTTCAGCTTAATTTTCTAATTTTTTTTTCCACTACTTCCTCAGACACTCTTTTAAACACAAAAATTAGAAGGTAGCTCTTTGAGGTCAAGAACACAGTATCTTATTTGTCACCGTATTCCCAGACCCTAGAAATGTGTTGTGGATTCTTAGTGATTGTTTTTTGAGTGAATACATGAACTGTCCCTTTGTTTATAAAATTCACTGTTTGCAAAATGTCTTGGTCATTTTTGTCAAATATCTGCACAAATCAGTGTCTTGTCCTTCTTAAAAACAATCTTTCCTATCCTCTTTAACAATCTGAATACTCCTGATGTTTCCAGATTTGACTCAGCCTCTAACAACTGTGAAGGCTTTCCTAACTTCCCAGCCCATTGATGCATCTTCCTCCTTTTAAGGGCTGTAACTTTTTCTACTATACATTTACAAAGATGAATATGACCTAGGCTCCACTGTACAAAGTAGCATTTACCATATATTCCCTCATATTATTTTAAATATTTCTTTATGCTTCTGTATCCTTTTTCCTCAATTTTGTGATGGCAGAGGCAATGTTATTGGTCTTTTCCACACCATAAACTTATTGGTCTTTTCCACACCATAGCATTCAATAAAATCATTTTTGTTGATTAAAATAATACTCTGCATAGATCTTTCCTCAACATGTATAAAATAGCTTTTCATTGCCTTACAAAATCGTTATTATTATTCTTATTATACAAAGGAAGAAACTGAAGCATAAATGTGCAATAACTTGTTCCAGCCTACTAGCGAATCATTGTTGCTAGTCTTCATCCAAACATATTTTATCTTTTACTTTATCATAAACGTAGGTTGAATACTTTGCAACTAAACACAGCCAAAGCTCCATTGTGCAAGGATTTAGATATTGCTCTTAGATGCTAGGTATAAATTGTGCTCTATTATATTTATATTGATCAAAATCACTTAAAAATATATGCATTTGAAATCAGGATTAGTATTTTACAGAATAATAATATTTTTCCTTACATTCTAGATCCAGTTGTGTAATAAAAACATGGGATTGATTTAAAAACATTTCAGGAATGAAGGATAGGGTGGCAGTCCATGAACTGCAACATTTTCCTTTTTTTGAGAACAGTATTATGAAGGAAACAGATCTGATGATCTATTTGCAGCGTAAAATAATATTTAAGTAAACTTATTATTCAAATTAAGGTTTACAGACACAAACCTTGTGTTAGTTTGCAAATACCGCAAAAAAAAAATAACCCTTCCAATTTAACATACAAAAGGAGGATGCAAACTGAAGCCCTGTTGACAAAATTGAACCTGTACAATGGATTAAAATTTTTCTAAATTTTCAATTTTGTGGGGTTTTTTTCTTCTTCTTTTGTTTTTGTGAGGAAGACCAGCCCTGAGCTAACATCCATTGCTAATCCTCCTCTTCTTGCTGAGGAAGACTGGCCCTGGGCTAACATCCGTGCCCATCTTCCTCTACTTTATATGGGACGCCACCACGGCATGGCTGACAAGTGGTGTGTTGGCCGGCACCCGGGATTCTAACCCACGAACCCCAGGCTGCCAAGCACGAACTAAACCACTGCGCCACCGGGCGGCCCCTAAATTTTAAATTTTGAATACCTAAAAAAGAATATCAATCACATACAAAGATTTAGTAATACAGAAAACCCCCCAAATATTCATAGAGTCACTAATCCATCTTAAACAGAGAATATTAGCACAAAGATGAAAAGGTAAAAATAGTCTCTGCTTTCAGTCCACATGTAATTGTGGCAGAAACAGTTGTGTACTATTACATATAATACAAGCTGGACTAAGCTAGAGCCTGTGTTGTAAAGGATACATAAAAAGGGGTTGCAGGAACTTCCACCTTCACTTTTAGCATGTAAAAACCTTGGAAATTGTCATTCCCACCCTTATAATAAGAAAAATTCTCCAAAAAATTAAAATCAATGTCTTTTCTTAATTCAGAGAATTGAAGTTGCAGGGCAAACTTCCATCCTAAAATCTGGTGCAAAAGGCAAATACAAAGAAACATAACTAAGATAAGTTTGCCTGAAGCAGAAGCTGCTGGAGCCATAAATTTGTAAGAACAGTCAAATGGTAATGTTGGTGAATTGCTGGAAGCTGAATATGAACTAGCTTGAGAGTGAGAAAAGCCCTGAGGCCACAGTATAGAGGATGAGTAGACTACACTTTCATGGCTTTTAACTCCAGGAACCACACCAAGTTTTCAAAGTTGAGAGTAATGAAAAATCACCTCCTGTTTTTGTAAGGAGCCATAGAAAAATAACCATTATAAAATACATCTGGTGCATTCTCCATCATAAAGACCTACTCTTCAGAGAAAATCACTACCAGGACCTTATCGCACATAGGCAGAAGTACAATTATCCAAATCCAACCTCCTCTAGCTGTCCTGTCAGATAGGTTAAAAGTAGAGGGATGGATCAAGATATACCATGCTTACACTAATCAAAAGAAAGCTAGAGTAGCTATATTAATTTCAGACAAAGCTGACTTCAGAACAAGAAAAATAATCAAGGATAAGCATGATCATTACATAATAATACAGGCCAATTCTCCAATAATTAGTTAAGAATAATGAATAATTCTTTATGTGTATGCACTTAACAACAGATAGTCAAAATACATGGGGCAAAAACTAATAGAATTGTGAGAAAAAATAGACAAACTGTTTTAGGTGAGGACATCAACACCACTCTATCAGCAATTGATAGAGCAAGCAAGCAGAAGCTCAGTAAGGTATAATTGGCCTGAATGGCACTATCAATGAACTTGATCTAATTGATCTATACCACTATACCAAATAGTATACCAAACACTAACAGAGTATACATTCTTCTCAAGCTCAAATGGAACATTTACTAATATAGACCACACATTCTGGGCCATGAAACACACCCTAACACATTTAATAAAATAAAAATCATACGAAGTATAGTCTCAGACTACAATAAAATTAAATTAGAAATCAATAACAGAAAGAGAGATGGAGAAAAATATTTGGAGAAAACAACATATTTCTAAACATCACATGGGTCAAAGAAGGAGTATCAAGAGAAATTTAAAAATATTTTGAACTAATGACAATGAAAACACAACATACCATTTGTGGGATGCAGCGAAAGCAGTGCTTGCAGGGAAATTTATAGCATTAAGTGCACATAATAGAAAAGAAAGATCTAAGCTCAATAATCTAAGCTTTCAGTTTAGGAAACTAGAGAAGGAATAACAATTTAAGACCAAAGCAAGCTGAAAAGAAGAATTAGTAAGAATGAGATCACAATCAATGAAATTGAAAATAAAATATCAACAAAACCAAAAGATGTTACTCTTGAAAGACCAATTAACTGGTAAAGCTCTAGCCAGGCTAAAAAAAAAAAAAAAAAAAAGAAGTAACTAATACCAGAAATCAAAGAGGTAACATCACAATTGATCAGCAAGGCATTAAAAAGATAGCAAAGGAATATAACAAACAACTCTATGCCCACAAATTTGATAACTTAAATGAAACAGACCAATTCCTTGAAAAACACAAACTACAAAAATTCACAAAAGGAGAAATAGATAAGGGGAATGGGATTATATTTATTAAAGAAATGGAATTGATGATTTGTAATATTGCAAAAAAGAAAGGACTAGGTCCTGATGGTTACATAGGTGAATTCTACCTAAATACTAACAAATCAAATCCAATAATATTTAAAGAGAATTATATACCATGACAAAATGGGATTTATTCTATTCATCGAACATTGGTCCACCACTTGAAAATCAATTTATGTAATCCACCATATGAACAGGCTAATGAAGAAACATTATATGATAATGTCAATTGATACATACAAAGCATTTAGCAAAATCCCACAGACCCTCATAATTAAAAGTTTCAACAAAATGGGATTAGAAAGAAAACCTCCTCAACTTAATAGAGAATACAGGCTTCCTCTTTTATCTGAAAGTAGAGTGTTCCTATGATGTCTTTCATAAGCCCAAATGGTGTAAAACAAAGAAGCAATTGCCATTAATTTATATGGGAGAAAATTTTGAGCATTCCCAGACCCAAAACATAACCTATCAAAATAGGTTGAGATAAAGCACAAATGCTCACAGACACAGCTCCAGTTTACAGTGGCTTGAAGCTGAGATGCTGAGTGTAGTTCCTGAGGAAGGAGCTTGGCAGCTCCACTCTGGCTTCTTGAGGTTCATGCTAGTCTAAAACAGCTTGTTGCAAAATAAACACTGAACGTGTTTTTCACTTTTCACCTTTTTTTGGTAAAAGCCAAAATCTTCTTTGGATTTCTTTTGGTTAATGAAAACACATGGTAACATAGGTCTTTTGTAATAGCAAAGTGGCCTAAATCAAACTTTTGGATATCAAGGGGAGGCATATCTATAAAACATTTCGATTAAGAATACCTAAAAGTAATATCATATGTAATTGTGAGAAATTGGACACTCTCTATCGGGCAAGGTAGTCTGTGTACTTAGTTTTTCAGTTTCTACTCAGAACAGGCCTTGGGCCCGAAACACTTCCTTATCAAGAAATAGGAGGCTTGCTGGGCTTATTACTCTGTGTGGGAATATCTTTCCCCGTTTTAGGAGCAATGAGTATTACTTTGTTCTGCTTAAGTGTGTACATCAATGGCCCTCAGACATGACCCCATCTTTCAGTACTTCAGACTCCTTGGGGAGGGATCAGTTCCTTTCCTGAGATAGGACAGGGGTATGTGTAGGGTAATTTCCTTCATCAGCTGCTGGAAGAGACACTACCCATGAGAGACCAGTGAACCCCAGTGCAACTGATCTTGCTCTGTCTGTTCTACGTGTAAGTAAACTGTTGTTCCATCCAGTGCTTGACTGTGTTGCATTTTCTTTGTCAACTCTGATACCAAGATGGAGTGGGCAGAAATGTTTTGAGTCCTCCCCAGGGATTGGTGACTGGTGCATGTGTTCTGTTCCCTTGGGATTGATAAATTGGTGAAGTGTACTTTGCTGGACACTTTCCCTCTAAGATCAGCAACAAGACAAGTATATACCCTCTTCTCAATCCTATTCAACATCATACTGAAAGTTCAAGCTGGTGCGACAAGACAAGGAAATAAAGGTGTACTCACTGGGAAGGAAGAAATAAGAGTTTTTGTTTGCAGATAGCATGACTGTCTCTATGGACAATTCCAAGGAATTGGCAAAAAACTGGAACTAATAAGTAATTATAGCAAGATTGCAGGATACAAAGTTAATAAACAAAAATCTGTTGCTTGCCTTTCTACCAGTAATAAATAATTGGAATTTGAAATTAAAAACACATTACACAAATATGTAAATATCATTTACAATAGAACCAAAAGATTAAATATTTAGGTATAAATATAATAAAATAGGGACAGGAGATCTATGCAGAAACCTACAAATCTCCAATGAAAGAAATCAAAGAAGATATAAATAAGTGGTGAGTTATGGATTAGAAAACTCAATATTGTTTACATGGCAATCCTTTCCCACTTTATCTATAGATTCAAAGCAATCCCTAAAAAACAAAATCCCAGTCAAAATTCCAGCACACTATTTGTAGGTATTGAGAAAGTGACACTAAAGTTTACATGAGAAGGCAGAAGACACAGAATAGTCCATACAATATTGAAGAACAAAATTAGATGATTCACACTACTCACTCACATGGCAAATTATAAAGCTACGGTAACCCAGAGTGATACTGGCAAAAGAATAGTCATGTACATCAATAAAACAGAATAGAGAAACCGGAAATATACCCACAGAAATATAGCCAACTCATTTTTGACAAAGAACCAAAGGCAATCCAGTGGAGAAACGTTCATTCAACAAATGATGCTGAAACACAGACCTTATGACTTTCACAAAATTAACTCAAAATGGATCATATACCTAAATATAAATTCTGTAACTATAAAACTTACTGAGAAAGACATAAGAGAAAATCTAGGTGACCTTGAGTCTGCAATTAGTCTTTTAAACAGCTTTATTGAGATATAATTCACATACCACAAAATTTGCCTATTTGAAGTATGCAATTCAATCATTTTGTGCATATTACACTTAATATTGTAAATTGTGGAAAAATATATTTAACATAAAATTTGGCATTTTAGTCACTTTTAAGTGTACAATTCAGTGGCATTAATTACAATCACAATGTTCTATAACCATCACCACTATCTATTTCCAAAACTTTTTTACCACCCCAAAGAGAAACTTTGTCACTATTAAATGATAACTCTCATTACATTATCCTCCCAATCCTTGGTGACTTCTAATCCAATTTCTATCTTTATGAATTTTGCCTATTCTAGATATTTTATGTAAGTGGAGTCATACACTATTAGTCCTTTTGTGTCTGGCTTATTCCACTTAGCATAATGTTTTCAAGCTTCCCCCATGTTGTACCATGTATCAGAACTTCATTTTGTTTTATGGTTGAATAATAGTCCATTGAATGTGTGAGATAATTGAAAATACATCTTCGTCCTGGTTCCTGGCACAGAACGCCTAAATCATCATGATTTCCTAAATGATAAGAACATTAGGAGCATTTCTTGTTCTAATATTTGTTTTTTGATGCTGTCCCTGACACATGGCTCCTAAAACCCTTGTAAATTCCTGAGGGATAAGAGCACTAGGAGCATCTTCTGTTCACCAGAAAGACCAAACCATGACTAGAAGCTTGGAATTTTCAGCCCTGCTTCCCACTTTTCCAGATGGGAGAGGGACTGAAAATGGAGTTAATAATTGATTATGCCTACGTGAGGAAGCTTCCATAAAATCCCATTAGTACAGAGTTCAGAGAGATTCCAGACTGGTGAACACATCCACGCTGGGAGGGTGATGCACCCTAAATCTACCAGGATAAAGGCTTCTGTGCTCAAGACCCTTCCAGACCTCACTCTATGCATCTCTTCATCTGACTATTCATCTATCTCCTTTATCATAATAATCTTTATCTTTAATAAACTGGTACATATAAGTATTTCCCTGAGTTCTGTGAGCCACTCTAGCAAATTAATCAAAACTGAGGAGGGGGTCATGGGAACTCCTGATCTGTAGTGAAGTCAGACAGAAGTTGTGGGTAACCTGGGGACCTGCTACTTGCGATTGGCATATAAAGTTGGGTGGGAGCAGTCTTGTGGGACTGAGCTCCTAATTTGTGAGATCTCCAGGTTGATAGCATTAGTATTGAGTTACATTGTAGCAAACCCGACTGGTGTCCAGAGAATTGCTTGTTGTGGGGGAAAACCTCCACACATTTAGAGACCAGAAGTAAAGTATTTTGTGTGAATAGTAAAGGAGACTCAAAAGTGAAAGACTTAAAGCAGGGGAGAACTGGATTTTTCACTACACAGAAGGGGAAAGTCAGTTTTTCCAATATAGTAGGTATATACCACTTCGATTATCCATTCATCTGTTGATGGATATTTGTCTTGTTTCCACTTTTTGGCTATTGTGAATAATGACAATGCTTTGAGTGTACAATTACACCCAAAGCAGAATCTGTGAAAGAACAAAATAAATAGCTGAACTTTTTTTTTTTTAGGAAGATTAGCCCTGCGCTAACGTCTGTTGTCAGTCCTCCCCTTCTTTCTTCTTTCTCCTGAAAGCCCCAGTATGTGGTTGTGTATCATAGTTGTATCTCTTCTACATGGGACACTGCCTCAGTATGGCTTTGTTACTGCGCTGCGGATCCAGGTTGCTCGATGTTGCATTATAAAAGAATTTACAGAACAGTAGGGACAGGTACAAATAGTAAGAAGTTTATTAGAAAGATACGCTCCACAGACAAGGCAGGCACACTCCAAGGGAGGAGCTGCAACAGCAAGGACGAGCACAAAGAGTAAGAAGTTTATTAGGAAGATACGCTCCACAGACAGAGTGGGCACACTCCAAGAGAGAAGCTGCACTGAGCGGTTTTGCCATTTATATGCTTGCTTTTGTGTAGGGGGTCTTATCCTGCTTCTCAATGTCCTCACAGCTAGATTTTTTAGATGTTTCTCAGAAACGTCAAGCTGCCTCATTTGTGGTATACATGTTAACTTCTTATTCTCACACCCAAGTGGAACCCAGCCTGTAGAGGCAGGGCCTGGGGCTTATCTGGCTGCACATCAAGACAGTGAGAGACAGTGGGTCTGGGAACTTGTGGTTTCCTGAGCTATAACAGCTTAAATTATAATGCAGCCTAAAATTTCCATGAGCATGTAGGTTAACTATGTCTCAGCAATGTCCTAGCCACGTTCTCCCCAGCACGACCCTCCTGTTCCCTTGCAGTGGCAGATCCCTATGCTAACCTGCCTGTGTCAGCTTGATGACTGGTGGGTAGCTCCATACCCAGGATCCGAACTGGTGAACCCCGGGCTGGAGAAGTGGAATGCACGAACTTAACTGCTATGCCCCCAGGCCAGCCCCAATAGCTCAACTTTTTTAAAGTTAATAAGATCTGTTCTGCAAAAAACTATATTAAAAATGAAAAGACAGTGGGAAAAGTTATTTACAAAACATATACAATAGAGGAATTGTATCCAAAATATACGAAGAACTTTTGAAACTCAACAATAAGAAAATAAACCCAAGTAAAAAACTGGCAGGGCCGGCCTGGTGGCATAGCGGTTAAGTTTGTGCGCTCTGCTTTGGCAGCCTGGGGTTCAGTTTAAGATCCCAGGCGCAGAGTGACACACTGCTTGTCAACCCATGCTGTGGCGGTGTCCCATATAAAGTAGAGGAAGATGGGCACGGATGTTAGCCCAGGGCCATTCTTCCTCAGCAAAAAGAGGAGGATTGGCAACGGATGTTAACAGGGGGCTAATCTTCTTCTCAAACAAACACAAAAAACTGGAAAAACAGACACCCAACCAAAAGAAGATATAGAGATGGCAAGTGAAAAGATGCTTCACATCATATGTATTGGATAATTGGAAAGTAAAACAATGAGATACTACTACACACCTATTAGAATGGTTAAAATCCAAAATCCTGACAATGCCAAATGCTGTGGGAATCCAGAGGAACAGGAACTCTCATTCATTGTTGGTGAGAATGTAAAATGTTACAGCCGTTTTGAAAATAGTTTGGTAGTTTCTTACAATGCTTAACATAGTTTCATATATAATGTAGTAATTGAAAACTTAGGTCCATGCAAAAACCTGCACTCAAATATTTATAGTAGCTTTATTCATAACTGACAAAAACTGGAAGCAACCAAGTGTCCTTCAATAGGTGAACAGATAAACTTACTTTGGTACAAAAGAATATCACTCACTAATAAAAAGAAGTGAGCTATCAAGCCAAAAAAACATGGAGGAAACTTAAAGCATATTGCTAAGTGAAAGAAGCATATCTGAAAAAGCTGCATACTATATGATTTCAGTTATATGATATACTGGGAAAGAAAAAAATATAGAGATAGTGAAAAAAGTCAGGAGCTGCCAGGGAGAAGAGGGAAAAAAAGCAGGGTTGAACAGGTGAAGCATAGGGGATCTTCAGGGCAGTAAAGGTGTTTGGAATTTAACAATGTATGATAATAATGGATATATAACATTATGTAACTGTCAAAACTCATAGTACTTTACATCTAAGAGTAAATGTTAGATCTCCTAAATGATTGAAAAAATTCATTTAGGAGATCGGAGGATCCCAAGAAGAAGAGCAGATTGTGGTAAGAGAATCTGTCCTGTAAATATATGACAGAACTTCAATGAAGGGCTTGGGGGGAATGTTGGTGACTTAAAGTGACTTTGGAAATGGTGCAGTCTGTTAGAACAAAGACAAAACTAACTGCACAAAAACATTGTATGTATATTGGTCAGGGTTCTCCAGAGAAACAGAGCCCATAAGATATATATGAGTAGATTTATTCCAGGAGTTGGTTTTATTTTGGAGGCCAAGAAGTCAAGCTGGGAAACCAGGTGTAACTTAGTCCTGGTCCATAGGCCTGAGAATCGAGGGCTGATGGTGTCTCAATCTGAGTCTGAAAGCCCAAGAACCAGAGCGCCAATGTCCAAGAGCAGAAGAAGATGGATGTCTCATCTCAAGCAGACAGAGAGCAAATTTGCCCTTTCTCTGTCTTTTTATTCTATTAGGGTCCTCAATGTATTAGATGATGCCTATACATACTGGGGAGGGCCATCTGCTTTACTCAATTCACCAACTCAAATGTCAATCTCTTCCAGAAATATCTTCACAGAGACCTCCAGAAATAATGTTTTACTAGCTATCTGGGCATCCTTTAGCCTAATCAAGTTGATATATAAAATGAACCATTACAGTACTCTAGTCGATAAAACTGTCTTCCACAGGGATATGGGTTAACAATTCTGATACTCCTGTACATATATACTGGAATTAAATAATTAAGTAAATGGATGATGTGCTGTGGGAGCCAGGTTTCTCAGTACTGGAGTGGGAATTCACAGATAACAAAAGGGAGGAGACTAGAATGATTTCTGTGGTAATAACCTGTAGTTGGAGAAATCAGAACGAATTCACACTTATCTTAATAAAGACACACATGATTATATATATAAATTTTTATAGATATGTATATATAAATCAGTTGTACACGCACATTTATTTCCTTTTTCTGTTAGCTGTGAGATCTTAGAAGCAATGACATCTCAATAACAATGAGCATAACTAGCGCCCAGAACTTGGTTCCTAATACTATTTTCCAGTAAAAAGGATAGGAGAAACAGTTGATTCTAAGATGGGTAGAAAATATAAAAGATGAGCTTGGAGTTTGAGGAATTAATGAATTTCTGAGATATCAATCAATTAATCAATCAATCCACATGGATAGGGGGATATCAAAGAGATGCAGGAGCCAATTGAAAGAGTTCTCAATGGCCAAAGTTGGAATAATCTGAGCAATGAAATGAATTAAGTAGAACTGGATTAGAACTCAAAGTAAAATAAATATCTATGAGTCCTTATTGATACAAATGATTGAATAAACAAACAGGGCAGAAAAGATAAATCTACTTTCCAGAAAATTCCAAATAATTTAGGTAGATACCTGCCTTCAAGGATGGGAAACACAAATCTCCACGCCTTCAGTGTGGGCTGCATAGTGACTTCCTTCCAAAGAGTACAGAATGGAAAAGAGGGAAGAGTAACTTTACAGTAGAGAAGCTTGTAAAACATCACCTCAGCAAAGTGATCCAGGTCAAAAAGCAACAGTGATAGTCACGTTGATAACATGTACCTTTCATATGATAACATGAAAATGTTACTTCATCTCTGTGGTCTTCCTCCCTCAAGCCCATATCCCCAGTCTAATAATGAGAAAAACATCAAATTCCATCAGAAGGGCACATTACAAAACTCTTGACCAATACTCTTCAAAACTGTATAGGTTATTAAAAACAGAGAGAGTCTGAAAAACTGCTATAACCAAGAGGAGCCTAAGGAGACATGGTTAACTAACTGTAATGAGGCATCCTAAATAGGATTCTGAAATAGAAAAAAAACATTAGGTAAAAATTAAGAAAATCAGAGTAATCTATAGACTTTAGTTAATAATAATGCATTATCATTGGTTCATTAATTATAACAATACCATACTAATGTAAGATGTTAATAATGGGGGAAGCTGATTGAGGGAGCACGTGGGAACTTCCCATACTAACTGCTCATTTTTTCAGTAAATCTAAAACTGTTTCAAAAATAAAGTCTGCTTAAAAACAAAGGAATACAAAAAGGTTATGGGAGCACAGAGCAGGTAAAGGTTGTGTGAAGGTTGAAGACTTTGTAGGAATTTGAGAGGCAGGAACACATTATCTTGTGTGAGGAAATACTGTGATAAAAGTATAGAGGTAGGGAAATGCTGAGAGTGTTCAGAGAAAAGCTGAGCAACTCAGAATAGTGGGAGGGAAAAGTGAAGTATCGTATGAGAGGTAGTGGTAGGGGACAGGATGGACAAGAGGGATGGAAAATGATAGAGGACAGAAAAAAATGTGATCAAAGAGCTCTTTTGGAGCTCGGATCTTGAATTACCTTGAATGCCATGGGTGATATCAAAAGGTTTTTTTTTTTAGTACAGATGTGGTACAGTGAGTTATGTTTTAGGGAAAAATGCTGCCAAAAATATAAAGAGTGAGGTAAACCTCCTGGAGACTGAGGCACTGAAAGAGCAGTTGGAGGATCCCGGAATAATCAAGAACAGTGTTGAGCAATGATGAATCCATTTTAAGAAAACGTATATAATTTCCCTGCTTGGAACAAAAAAAATCTCACAAACATTTGGGTTGTTTAAAACTGACATTTACAAAAAAAAAGTTGCTCATTCGTAAAGCAGAATTAAATAAAGGCCTGAACTAGGCAATAAGAAAAGGGGACTAATTTGACATTCATATAGTGAGAAAGGAGGGAATTAATTATGGATAACGGGTAGGGAATAAGAGAAGTGGAGTAAAAAAATCACTCCAAGATTTTGAGTCTGGATATTAGTGAAGATGAAGCTGTTACCTGAGATACGAACCAGAAGAGGAAGTGACTTTTGGAGAAAATGATAAATTCTGTTTAGGAGCTATTGAATTAAAAGTATTTGAGGAACTGAGCAGCAAAGCTAAATGGTTAACTGTATTGGTCATAGCATTACTCTGTCTGTGCTTGGATTCTTGCTCAACCACTAATTAGCTTCGTGATATATAGCATGTTTCAGTAACCTCTCTGTCCCTCAGTTTCTTCATCTGGAAAGTGGGGAAAACACAATCTTCCTTACAGATGTGCTAGGAGAATGAGATGAGTTTATTTATGCAAAGCATTTAGAACAGTGCCTTGGAATACTTAATGCTGCTATTATTTGTATATCAATTTAACAACATCCAGCAAGCAGTTCCCAGAGAAAGGAAGAGTTGCAAAGCCCCTTCCTTTTTGGCTTCCTGCATTCCAGGAGGGGTCATCTATTCTGTGTGAGTTGTGCCACTCATGGACAGTCTGTAATTGTATTGTCACAATATCTATTCCCTGGTTATTGGTTCAGAAAATTAGCATTGTCAACAAATAGAATTCATGGAAGAAAGTACAGGAGTCCTGCCTAAGTATAGAATTCTGTATTTCTTAATAGAAAACAGTGTTGGATGGTCATAAAATGAGTATCAAGTAAATTCAAGATAAAACTTAACTGTATTGTTTTCACCATTTTGGAAAATATCGCAAGCAGCAACACCGTTTATATACCTGAGTTGTGAACATATTTTTCAGTATTTGTGGCTGAATGGGGCAAGCGCTTGACTATTTTCAGTGTGGTAGTGCGGGACATTTACACATTAAATATTTTATTATATATTATTTTCCTTTTATTTCTTTGTATTACAGTTAGGTCGTTTTGGGGAGAAACTGTGCATCAGTGGCTGTAATTTATATCACCTATGAATCTAATTTCAGAATGGTAAAGGTGTCCTTACAAAGTATTTGCTATAAAAAGTTATCTAATGTAGCTGATACTTAGAAGCTGACAAGGCCGTAAAGCAACTTGTTCCAATCATCTTTCAATGCTTCAGTTTTGAAACTGAAAAAGCAGAAGTCTTCTATATGGTAAATTTCAGAATGGAGCTCTCTGAATCCCAGCAGCAGGACCCACCCAGGATGGTGGAAAACCTTGTGTAATCTCGTTTCACTAAAAGGAATGGAAGAGGGTTTTTATAAGAATCACATATAAGCTGCCGCTCCCTTACAGCCAGGGACCCAGTAGTCAACACATTTTGAGGGGCCTTTAGTGCTAAATGTGTATTCAAGGAGCTAGGAAAGAGCCATAAGAAGCGATTCCTCCGAGGAAATGGCCCATTTCCCACCCACCGCAGCGGCCTGAGGGTCACTTCTAGTCTAGGTGGACAACCACAACACAGTTCCTTTAGCGGGCTGATTCCGCCCAGCTACAAACAGCCCTCAGTCCCTTGGGCCCCAAGAGGGTCGTTCACAATCTCCAGGAACCGTGGCATTGGGGAAGCAAACCGGCACTCGCGGCCAAAGGACTGAGACCATTGGTTAAAACAAAATGCCTAAAGTAGCGTGAGTGTCGGCGAAATGGGGAGTTGGCCGCCCCAGACACTGGCGTCATCGTCAGCATCTTTCACCTTATAATTGTTTCATTGTTCCCTCACCACGTGACGCGGAGGCTGCAAGAGCATAAAGCGCACCCTTGCCGCGAGGAAACTGGAGGGCCCTTGGGTTCCTGGCCAAGCCCGCGCAGCCTAACCCATTCCGCCGGGCAGCATCCGGCCACCTGCACGAGCTGCCGGTTTCCCCTCTGCTTTCCCAGATCTGTCCATCCTCTGCAGAGGCCCTCTTCCCACCTCCTCTTCTTTTGTCTCCCCAGCTGGAAGATTCTGCTTAAGCTACCGGTGACCTCTCCACAAAATGGCCAACGCGCGGGACGTCTGCGGCCACGTGACCCTCAAGATACTTGGTTTTAGGGGTTTTTTTGACTAGTTCCGACTTTGGGGAAGTTTCCCAAGGCGGGCGAAGGCTAGTCAGAAACAGAAATTTTACGAAACTTCCGATTCCCGAAACTGAAAGGGAAGAAAAACGGGGAGCGCTACAAAGAGGAGGGGGGGAACTAACAGGGTGGGGAGGACAGCGAAGGAGATGAGGGGTATATTGGCGCTGTGTTTAAACTTCCTCAACTGGTGGAAAGCGGGAGACAACTAGTTCTCCCGAATTCCAACACACTGGGGAAAGGCGGCGGAAATAAAAGTCTCGCGGGTTCTCGGAACGTTTACGGATAGTAATGACTAGAAGATCCCGCGAGGTTATGACTTGAACGCGAGTTAGCCAGGCAGAAGTTAACCAGTAGCGATAAAAGGTCTGGCGGCGGTTGGGGCGGAGGAGGAAGACGCACAACCTGCGTGCTGACGTAAAGCCGTGAAAGTGGGTATTTTTCGGCCGTTGCCAGGCTGTGTAGTTAAGAGAGTTATAGTTCTCCTGTGGGAAGTCTTACTACTCACTATGTATTAGACTTCCAGTTGGAAAGTCCAGTTTCTCGATTCTTTTTAGGCATGAGTCATGTGGTGGAAGATGCCCTCGGGCTGGACCAGGAGGTAAGCTGTAACAGGCCTTTCGAGGCTGTCCGCGTACTCCCCTTCCCTGGCTTAACGTAGCTTCTGGCGCAGTGCTAACTAGCCACTTTCATTTCCCTTATCCGCGGTCCGTGTGTCTTGTGGTGGGTGGGACTGTGGGTGGACGGGGAAACTGGATGAAACCATGTGGAAGGGGCGTGGAGAAAATACAGGGCGCTAGCAGTCAAGTCGATGGTAGCTGTTACTTGAGCCTGGCTCTGGCTGGGCCTGAGATATTGTACCACGGCCGCGCAAAATGGCGGCTCTAGTGTATGCCTGCGTGATCTCGCGGAGACGCGCATGTGCGACCACCGACTGAATAAGGACGGGATGGAGGTACGCGAAAGCTGACCATTTTTGTCTCGAGGGATATGCCTCTGACTGGACGGCCCTAATTTAGGCCCAGAGGTGGTTTTGGTGTATAAGCAGAAGGTGGATTGTGGCCACGGAATATGGGGAACGGGGGGGAAGGAGTGGGTCTTTTCTCCGCGTAATGGCGGCTCTTTGTTTGGGCTGCATGATTGTGCAGCGCTGCAGTCCACTAACAAAAGGTCCGGTCCCGAGGGAACTCGGCAGGAGACTGACTATAAAAGACGAAAAAATGGCTATCTTCTTGTTTGCCCCGTGGGTCTCCTGCTGCCGGGCTGTGGCAGCACGGTGTTGCAGAGGACCAGGCCGTGTTTCCGGAGTGGAAAGTTTTGTGACGCACAAGAGCCGGAAGTGGATATAGTGGGGAGAGGAGGAAAGAATGGCTGCCTCGTTCTTCCTTTGACCGGTGTTTGGGAATTGGACGCTGGCGGGGAGACACCTGAGAGGTTAGGGATCTGAAACTCTCCTACTGTGTCTACTTAATTTAGTGACTCATTGAATAGTTATTTCGCCAAACGTTGCGTGTTTTAGGGGTGTTACTGACTGTTGTATGTGGCCTTAAGTTAGGCATTTGACTCTGGAGTAGATCAGAGGAAAAAGACTCGAAAAGTGGATTGGCAAGGCAGATTAAGTTTTTGTTATTTTGTTGTGCCTGAGGATAAAAACATCGAAATAGTTCAAAGCCAGGGCCTGACTTTGAGTAGAATACCTTTTCAAAATTGTGAAGTGTTGGGAGTGGGGAAGAAGATACGTTATCTAACGAGGTTATAGGCTTGTTTTCCGTGGCAGGAAATCTCCATCTCGTTTCTGCGGTTAATTGGCTTCCGAGAAACTCCAGTGAGTCTTTTCGGACTGTTGAAGTGGAATAGCTTATCTGCGCTTCTGTCTTACACGTTTAATAGAGGAAGTGGATTTCGGGCCTAAACCTTTTACAAAAATATTTGACGAATTCCTGAATTGTCATGAAACAAAGCGTAAAGACAGTAATTGATCCTAAGTTTTACTCTTGTTATATGTAATATGTTTGAGGGGTTTGGCGGTATGGTTCTTTGAGGATGTTTCCAATAATGACATGGTTATTAATGCCTGCACTTTGCTAAAACTTGACTTGCTAAAAAAAGCATAGAAATTGAAAAACCGATATCAAGAACACAGGCAATCGCTTTTGTAACATTTTCTGTGTAGATGGAAACCACTTAACTTTAGATAAATATGCTTTCTAGGTCGTTAGAATTTACTAGTAAGCAAATTCGACTTGGAAAGGTTGTAATAATTTACAGAGTAATATCTTTTTTTTTATTGATGTCTTAGTAGTTTATAACACTGTGGTGTCTTAGTTGTACATTTTTATTTGTCCGTCACCATGTGGCTGTAACCCTTACAGAGTGATATCTTAATTGATGCATGTAATTTGGTAATATCTTAACTTTTAATGCAGTGTGTAAAACATTATTGTATAGGAAATTTCCTTTCCAATTTGCTTGCAAGTTGCTCTTTGGTCTTTTGTGCTTTTCAGAATTTATTTTGGATATGTATAATTCTGCTTCTTAGTACTTGGTTAATTACTGCAAAATACAATAAAGTGAAATAAACCTTTTTTCTACGACGTTGAAATTTATCAGTGTAAAGGGATAGTTAGGAATTGAGATTGAAGACAGCCCTCTTTTAAAAGCAGTGAATGTTTGCGCCTGCCCAGTGCCGCAGTAGTTTAGTTTGTGCTTTGGCAGCCGGGGGTTCACGGGTTCGGAATTCCGGGCGCCGGCCGAGGCCCTGCTTGTCAGCCGTGCTGTGACGGCGTCCCATATAAAAAAAGTACACAAAGATGGGCACGGACGTTAGCTCAGGGCCAGTCTTCCTCAGCAAAAAGAGGAGGATTGGCAACGGATGTTAGCTCAGGGCTGGTCTTCCTCACAAAAAAGAAAAACACCAAAAAAAAGAAAAGCAGTGAATGTTAGTTGTGCCACTTAGTAGCTTTGTGACTGACGACCTCTCTGAACTTGACTCGTCTCTAAAATGGGAGAAATAAATACTGTCTTCACAGTGTGGCAAGCATTAAAGGATGAGTGACACAGTACTTACTACATGATGGGTGGTGGTACTGTTGCTGTTAAAGAATTTAACTGAATTTAAAACACTTGCACGGTTTTTAAGGGATAAATTAAGGAATTGTGCTAAAGGTTTTCAGGTAGACATTTTAGGCTTAAAATAATACCAGGTAGAAGACCAGTGACTTTGAGAAATTGGTGGGAACATTTAATTTGGTGTTTGAAAAGCGTTATTCCACTGAATGTTGTTTCAGGGGAAATTTGTTTCCGATGAGTACGTTTGAACTGTCTGTACTGGTGTACTGTTGGCACGTGAATTTGCCATACTTTGTAGACTTTAAAAGCATTCCAAAACTCTGTAAGGCAAATGGAGCAGCTAGCCAGTAAGTGCAGAAAAGTAGGACTGAAATTTAGGAGGCAGTTTTGTCTTTTGTAATGTTATCTGTACTTGATTTTTCTGTTAGTAGTGTAGTGTGTCCGCATATGAGCTGTTAATCTCTCTTCTAGTTTGCTGGTCTAGACCTGAACTCCTCTGATAATCAGAGTGGAGGAGAAAGAACAGCAAGCAGTAAGTATAATTTTTTTGTGTGTAGACTATTTATTAAAGCTTAATGTTAATATATCATTGTGCTTACTAACTTTAAATTTATTTTTGTCCCTCATATTTTTACTATATAAATGTGAGCAATTTTGGTGTGTCTGGATAGTAGAAGAGACTGATTGACTCTTCTTGAATGGAAACAGTTAATCGTTTAGAAGAAAATTAATATAATATTCACATTTTTTGAAAACTAATTGTATCCACTCTCATTTCTGGCCAAACATGAAGGAGGTGGGCATGTGTCCATCCGTATTGTGAAATGACCTGAACTGTGTTAAACTTAATAAACGGAATCTACATTTGTGTGTTATAGGTGCTGCTACTCATTTCTGGTAGAACTGAACTAGGCTTCACTGATTTCTTGGGTGATAGAATTTAAAATGTCAGCGGTATTAAATTCTTTTGAAAAGAAGTTAGATCTTTTCAAATGAGTGGTGTTTTTGTCTTACTTTTGTTTCCAATTATTGTTAGAGGTTAATATTTGTATGGGGAGAGGAAGTTGGTGGTTTATTATTTGGCAGCAGATCTCAGGTAGGATCCAGGTTTCCAAGACAGCCTTTTCAAGTCTAGTATTAACCAATATCTTATTTGCCGTTATATGAATACTATAAGGATTTAATTATGTTAATAGTTTGGGATGTAATGTATCACACTTAATTCAATCCAAAAGTTAGAGGTTTAGTTAAATTTGGATTTTCAGACTTCTGAAAGTCTGAAAAGTCTGAAAGACTTGCATTTCATGACTTCTTTGTACTTTGTAGGTCAAATGCTTTTGTTTCTTAATCATAGGCTAGGTCATTGACTTAATTTAGGAAACTCAAAATTAACCCTGTCAGTTCCTTTTTGGAATTCATGTATTTTTATTATATAGTCTTCATTTTATCAGAATAGAAATAAAGCCTTTTTTGGGGTAAAGTTGGTTAATTGAATTTAGTACATATCCTTTTCTTAGTAGGCTGTTTTGTTACAGTAATGGTTATATTTGCTAGTTAAATATTGTAATTCCTATAACAGTTTTATGAAATAGTAGAGCTTCTTAAAACATTTAATAACCACTACTAGCTACTGAAATGTATTTAGTTTGGGGATTTCTTTTCCTACAATCTTTGTTCCCAAATTTGCCAAACTTGCATCCCACCCTCCTTTTTTTACTTTAAATAAAAATTCTGTTGATTAAGCAATAACCCATTTCTAGATATATTTTTCCCTTATTGCAAGATAATTTAAAGACTAGGGACTTAAAAAGTTTGTTTTCTAGTTCCGGTTTTTAAAATAGATGTTTTTGTAAAAAGCTGTGTTTGGAGGATATGATAGGCTTTCAATTTTACATTTTCTATTTTAGAAGGGCGCTATATACCTCCTCACTTAAGGAACAGAGACGCTTCTAAAGGTAGGTGGTTATGGCAAGTTTGTATACAACTTTTTCTGTGTTGTTAGAAGTTAGTCAAAGCCTAGGGAAAAATGAGGTAGCCTTTGGGAAGTTGTATACACGTTTTTCTCTAGTGCTGCTTTTTGTTGTCAAGCAGCACTTCCTAACTTGGAAAAAGTTCATCTAATGCCCAACTTTGAGCTCCAGGTTTCACTAAAGTCAATAGTCTAGTGCTTTATCTGTTTGTAAACATTGACAACATGATTTCAGTTTGAAAGAGATGTGTTTGTGTATTTGTGGGGGTGCCCTATTATGTGAAACAAACTGCATGGCAATAAAGTCCTAGTTATTGCTGTCTTGAAACGTTGCCACAATAAAAATGGAGTTATTGTAAAATAGTTAACAGTTGTAGGATTGCAGCTTTGGGCACACTCAGTAGGTTGGGGAGATTGTCTGGTCTGAGCTTTTTGCCTGAACTACTTCATTTGAAAGGTTTTTGTCTGAAATGTTATTAAAACACCTGATGTCTTTTAGTATTAAGTTTTTAATGTAGAGTGATGTTATTAGCAGTATTTTGTTGGGATGATCATTTGAATGCTGTGTATTCACCAGTATGGGTAATCTGAAATTTTTGAGAGAAGGGAAGGTCAGGAAAAATATTTAAAACCAAAGGGAAAAAGACGGTGGATAAAGAAGGGAGGAGGGCATATTGGGAAGGGGGAAAATAAACTGTATCTTATGGTTGGGTAATGTGCCCTGTGTATGTAGTCTGTAGTTTCCAGCATTTAACATATGTCTGTATAGTCTTCCAGAAGATCACTTAGCTAATGACAGGATTCTTTTTTCGAGGTAACTGCAGAGGTTCATCATAGGAATTCTTCCCAGTGTATTCTTCCCAGTATTGTACATTAACTGCTTCAAAGAGAGTGACAGTATCTCAGCAAGTTAAGAAATGAAAGAGACCTTAAGATCTAACAAGCTTTTTCCAGCTAGGAAAGGACATTGGTCAACTGGCTGGCTAATAGGGGCTATAAAGCGGGGCGGGGGTGAGGGGAGTATAATGTCGTTAACTTATGAACCTCAAAACATTTAAAAATATGTCTGAATCTGAGTTACGGTTCTCAACTTAGTTGTTGAGTGAGTTTACTCTTGTCACCTTTCTTTTATCTGTCTGTGCCCCAGAAACGTGTCCACATGGAAACTGGGCAAGGAGGGAGTTTTCTTTTTTCCTGGTATATTTGATTTTCACTAAACTTACATAGATGATAGAATATTGTTGGACTCTCAGGATTTGACAATAGTATACCTGAGTACAGAGCACATTAATAGTTCATACCAACTGTGTTGTCTCAGTTGCTAATAATTACTGATACAGAAAGGAGCTTTTGCAATAACTCAGTTTGAAATTAAGTAAGACTTTCATGAGGATAGACTGAGGCATCTTTGTTTTAAAGTTCTAAGAGTGTTAAAATGACTTAAGAAGTGGGTTATGAGTTTTCTAAATTTAGAGTTCTTGTGGGAAAATTTAATTGCTCTAAATGTTTTATTGTTCCGTGCCTGAAGTTGTTAAGGAGTCATTTTTAAAATCCAGTGGTAGTTTTTCAGTGCAGGTATTTTATGTATGGGGTACTTTAGAAGGCACCCTAAAAGTCTGGTGGAGCAAAGTAGACAACATTGAAATTCCTTTTATATTGACTACTTCCATTTATTTACTTCTTTTAGATATTGTTAGACTAAGCCAGATTGTTTCTTAATGCATTGTTCAACTGATTTGTCATGTTTACATTGCTGTTGGTAGATTACAATCAAGTTGCCTTCTCCAGTTTCTTAAATTGAATAAGTCCCTGTTATTCACAACTTAATACATAGAGCTTATATGAGTAGTTTGAGCATAGTTCAATTCATGCATTTTGGAGCTTCATTTATGAATTTTGAAATTCCCTGTTCTAATACATCTGACAAATTCTTATTGGTAATCATGTAGTAGATCTCTTAGTAACTGACTGTATCTGAGGTAACCTTTTATTTACCTGAGAATTCCAAAATGTATATTGTATATGCCATATAGTATGTTTTACACTTATCAACTTTTGTATTCATGGTTTGTGAGATTTATATTTAGGGATGGAACATAACTAAAAAGTTAACTAACTTAAAGCTGGCCTAGCTTATTGCCTTTGAGGTTAAACATTTGGGGGAGGTACTTGGGGTTTGTCTGAGAGCAGTCATAACTTTAAAAAGAAGTCTTGCCACAGTCTTGTTAAAATAATCTTGTTGTAGAGGAGGCTTCTGATTTATTATTTTTGAAATGTAGGAGACGTTGTCACGTAAAATGAATGGAACTTAAATCGTTGGTATGATAATGGTTACGTAATAGTATACTTGTGTTATGTATAAGGCGTTAATCTCTTAGCAGTTGTACTCATTTTGTACATTGTTCTTAGACCATGAGGTACTTTGCTTAATACAATAATTTCTACTGCAAAAGAGCATTAAAGATTAAAGACAGTTTCTCTTGGCTGATGAAAACCACCTGTCTAAATTCTGGTTCTCTTTTCCAATGTTTTGATAAAAATAATTCCGTTGACCCTTGGTTTCCCATAAGGATAAGATAAAGGTAGGCTATGCCTGTGAAGAGCTTCTTTGAAAGGATAGGAATCTTGTAAAAGTATTGTCAACTTCTAATTTTTGCTTGTTTTGGAAGGATTCTATGATAAAAACAGTTCAGGGTGGAGTTGTAGTAAAGACAAGGATGCATACAGCAGTTTTGGGTCTCGAGATACAAGAGGAAAGCCCGGTTACTTCAGTGATCGTGGAAGTGGATCAAGGGGAAGGTAAATTACTCTTAGCTTGCAAGTGTGTATACAATAGCAATTTAG
Source organism: Tapirus terrestris (assembly GCA_004025025.1). Lineage (NCBI taxonomy): Eukaryota > Metazoa > Chordata > Mammalia > Perissodactyla > Tapiridae > Tapirus > Tapirus terrestris. Next base: position 64,105 of record PVID01007783.1, read on the forward strand.
GAATCCACTCATAGTTTGATTATATTGTACTTTCCTTGATCTTTAATCATGATTTCTTTTTCTTAACACATCATCTATTATGGATTTTAAGCAGAATGTTGGCTGTTAGCTCTAGAAGGTTCAGGTTTAATCTGTTAAACAGAAACTATGTGCAATAAGAACGTGCTTTTGATGTAATAAATCTATTATTTATTTATTTATTTATGGCTTCTGTATGGCAGTTTAAACCTTGTTTATGATTGTACCAGTGTGTTGTGTTGATCCTAAGAATTTAATATCTTTGGTTAGCCTTGTATTGTTTTTCACAATCAAGATTAAATCCCTAGAAAGTTTGTGTTTCACGTGCGTGGATTTTCCTTTATGTCCACTTATAACTACTAGGACAGTTGGCATTTTGTATGTTATTATTTGATTCTCTGTCACCAGATATATTAAATTATCACTTTAAAAGTGAAGATGAAAGTACATACTAGTTACAAGTATTATAAAACTTAGTTCTTAGCACGTGAGACCTCTTTAAGCTGTGTAATTTTATAGAAAGCTAAAGAACGATAAAAAAAGGATTATTTTAAATTGAAGATGTATGAATTATACGTAACCATCGGTTAATTAAAGAGGGCTTTATTTCATAAATGAGATAGCCAATATTGTGGACATCCTTGAAAGGTACTATGACCAACAGTTCAACTAATTCACATTTCTAGAGAGATGAGAATATAATATTGGCTTAATAACATACTCTGATCAATTACTTGCACTGTTCAGGTTTGATGATCGTGGACGGAGTGACTATGATGTTAGCAGTCGTGGGGACAGGACTGGCTTTGGGAAATTTGAACGTAGTGGACAGAGTCGTTGGTGTGACCGAGCAGATGAAGATGATTGGTCAAAACCACTTCCACCTAGTGAACGCTTGGAGCAGTAAGTTTTTGAAATGTATGTTTATTATGAAACCTACTACCTAGTATATCACACGTAATAATCATTTGATTTCAGGGAACTCTTTTCTGGAGGAAACACTGGGATTAACTTTGAGAAATATGATGACATACCAGTAGAGGCAACCGGCAGTAACTGTCCTCCACATATTGAAAATGTAAGTTGTTTTGACCTGTTAACAGTTGTTTAAAGTTACTACTAAAAACTTCATTGGTTTATGAAAAAGGAGTGACTGAGATTAATGTCACCATATGAATAATCCTGAAATAGAAAAAATGGGCAAACATATGAAGAATCCAAAAACTGCTTCATTGTAGATTAGACTAGGAGTCCATTTTCCTAAAAAATATGATACTTGTACCTCAAATCAAAGCAACTGTAAATTCAATCACAAATAGATATTTAGTTGGTTGCTTTAATTCTTATATTAGTGTAATGAAACAGAAATTGCAACAGATAAGACATTTCTACTTGTACCTGTGTTTGATTGACCTGGTTAAATTTCTTTAACAGTTCAGTGATATTGAGATGGGAGAAATTATCATGGGGAACATTGAGCTTACTCGTTATACTCGTCCTACTCCAGTGCAAAAACATGCCATTCCTATTATCAAGGGAAAAAGAGATTTGATGGCTTGTGCCCAAACAGGTAGGCTCACTTAATAGAAAATAGGTTAATTTCTTAACTGGGCTTGCTTTAAAAATAGTACAGTCTGTAGGAAGGCAAGAGTCCTATATTGAGCCTGATTTTGACTTAGGTAAAGACTAGCTGAGGATGTATCTTTTTGTTTTATGTCTTTGGATCTTTTGAATGAAAGTAGTGTTTTCATCAGGGCATCTTGGAGAATTCTGTAGCAAATTGTCAGCCTGATATTGCTGCAAGAGGGGAAAATTAGAAATGCAGTGGAGGAAAAGTTAGCAATGTAGTTGGAATAGCAAACATAAAATCAGTGAAGAGCCTATGATCCATAAAAATGTGGGTGGGGAAAAGGAAAAGGTGCCTCCTTACCTCTGGTGTATTGGAAATTGGGGAATGGGAAGACAGGGGTAGTTTAGTCCTATATCAAAATTTGGACTGCCAAAACTTCCTTTCCATTTATATTAAGAAATAGAAATGCATTTTTTATATATAACTGTAGTCTTTGGGCCATACCCAGCATCGGTTTTTTAAAACCAAGTTTAACTGAAATAACTACATCTATGGCTTTTATTTTGCAAAGACTGGCCCACGAAGCCCTTTAGTATTAGACTCTAGAAAATTTTGCTCACATCTACTTTACATTCCAACACTACATAGTAACAATGAAAAAGTGTTGTGATGGAAGTTGATACCACTTTAGAGGCAAAATGGTTGTGTTTTCTTACAAATTAAAATGCAATGAAGTGAATATTGCATTGTATAAAATGGATCACAAAAGTCATTTGGCATTCTTTAATGCACTGTATTTTCAGAAAATTAGGCATAAAGTAAGTAAACTTTTCTTTTATTCAAATTTAATTAGCTAATTTTTTTTAATAGGATCTGGAAAAACTGCAGCATTTCTTTTGCCCATCTTGAGTCAAATTTATACAGATGGTCCAGGCGAGGCTTTGAAGGCTGTGAAGGTAAAATTACTTTATAAAATAAGTTTTTGCTCTGAAAAAGTTTTGTAAATATCTGTTAGGACCTTTCTTTCTAAATGTTGCCAAATATACTTTATCTTCATTTCTTTTGGTTTTTCTTTTCAATCCATTTATCTGGTGAACACCCATTTTTGGATGTAATCCTTAGATTACAAAGAGAATTTTGCTCTCAGGAGCTTTAAAAAAGAAGAAAAAATTTTCAGTCTTTGAGTTTAATTATGAGTTGTACTTATTTCTTAGGAGAATGGAAGGTATGGACGCCGTAAACAATACCCAATCTCCTTGGTTTTAGCCCCAACAAGAGAATTGGCTGCACAGATCTATGAGGAAGCCAGAAAAGTAAATATGCGTTTTAATGATTATTGCCATTTTCATTAATTCAATGATGTTTTCGTGACCACTTGATAAATTCTTTGCTTACAGTTTTCGTACCGGTCTAGAGTTCGTCCTTGTGTGGTTTATGGTGGTGCTGATATTGGTCAGCAGATTCGAGACTTAGAACGTGGATGTCACCTGTTAGTTGCCACACCAGGACGTCTAGTGGATATGATGGAAAGAGGAAAGATTGGGTTAGACTTCTGCAAGTAAGTTAATTTTTATATGTAGAGTGTAACTTTATGTTAGTGGTCATTAATTTTATAGTGTCTTACTAACATTATCTTAGTCTTAATATGAGAAAGTAATTTTAATAATTTAACTTTCTTCATTTTTTTGGAAAATATAACTAACCTTATTTTTTGATAGAAAATTTTGGTTAACCTGTCTAGTTCATTGGAATAAGAGTCAAGTAAGACCCACTGTGTTTCACCTGTGTTAAATTATGAGGCCAAATTGTTAGAGTGAATGTAGTGGCATAATTACAGACACAACTATACCCAGTGGTCAGTTTCTCATTCTAAACTGAGTGTTTTTCATAACAGATACTTAGTGTTAGATGAAGCTGATAGGATGCTGGATATGGGATTTGAACCTCAGATACGCCGTATAGTTGAACAAGATACTATGCCACCGAAGGGTGTTCGCCACACCATGATGTTTAGTGCCACTTTTCCTAAGGAAATACAGGTATTGTTTGATACAGTTTCTTTTTTTTGAAACGTGTTTACAAGTAATAAGTCATCTTTAGATAATTAAAACAAGTAAAGAAGGTAACATAAGGTTTCATCCCTTTTTAGATGCTTGCTCGTGATTTTTTGGATGAATATATCTTTCTGGCTGTAGGCAGAGTTGGCTCTACTTCTGAGAACATCACACAGAAAGTAGTTTGGGTGGAAGATTTAGACAAACGATCATTTCTGCTTGACCTCTTAAATGCAACAGGTAATATAATGAATAATAATAGTGTCAGGTGTAAGGAAAGTCTGTTTGGATTTCTTTAGCCTCTGCCCTGCCTTTTGCCAACCTTTCTAAGCTTTATAACAATGCTTATTTTAGTTAGCTTCATGTGCATGTTTACTGATTGCAGTGAGGATTAAGCCTGTTAATGTTTACATCAGGCAATGATCCTGAGTTGCTATCAGTAAACAAAACCTTATCTATAATTTTTCAGGGAAGGATTCACTTACTTTAGTGTTTGTGGAGACCAAAAAAGGTGCCGATTCTCTGGAGGACTTCTTATACCGTGAAGGATATGCTTGTACCAGTATCCATGGAGACCGATCACAGAGAGATAGAGAGGAGGCCCTTTACCAGTTCCGCTCAGGAAGAAGCCCAATTCTAGTGGCTACAGCTGTGTGTATATTTTTCTTTTCAAGTTAAGCATGTTTGAATATCGCTTTCTTTTAACAGAAATTATTTTTCAGGTGGCTGCAAGAGGACTAGACATTTCAAACGTGAAACATGTTATCAATTTTGATTTGCCAAGTGACATTGAAGAATATGTACATCGAATTGGCCGTACAGGACGTGTAGGAAACCTTGGTAAGGTGTTTAGTTGTTTGATGATTTGACATAGAATCTTAATTATTAGAACCCTTATTTTCAAGGGAAAGCTGACGTCAGATGTCAGACAACTAAAAGTTTTTGTTTCAATATCTAATTTGGGTACATTGCTAATTATAATGTCATATGTTTATGTTCTGCTTAGTTATGTATATGAAAGTAACACTGGGCTACTCTGTGGAAACCTAGACTTTATGTACTTTTTGGACTTTTGTAGGCCTTGCCACCTCATTCTTTAATGAGAGAAATATAAACATCACAAAGGATTTGTTGGATCTTCTTGTTGAAGCTAAACAAGAAGTGCCATCTTGGTTAGAAAATATGGCTTACGAACACCACTATAAGGGTGGCAGTCGTGGACGTTCTAAAAGGTACAGATTGTTCTGAGTCTTCATTCTTATTATTTGTTTTCGGTAGGAAGTTACGTCTAAGGTTAACTAAAACACTTGTCACTACTTAAATTCTTTGGGCAAGGGCTATTACTGGAAATGGTGGAATGGAGTTAAATTTAAATGTCAGCTCTTAATGCTGAAGCCTTTGGAAACACTATTAGAGGAATTGACCACAATGGAAATTGAGATGAAGAATCAGAAATTGAGGCTTGGGAAGTTTTTTCATGGGAACTGTCATTTTAATTGAATTTCATACTCATGAACTACCACACAATGTTTTTCTTTAAAATGATAGATTCAGTGGAGGATTTGGTGCCAGAGACTATCGACAAAGTAGCAGTTCCAGTGGTTCTAGCTTTAGTAGTAGTCGTGCAAGCAGCAGCCGCAGTTGTGGAGGTGGTCACAGTGGCAGCAGAGGATTTGGTGGAGGTAATGTTAATTTTTCTCCTTTTGTATCCTTGGCAAGGGCTTTTCTTTTTCTTTCTTTTTCAAAGCATAATTTACTGGAGAAATTTTCATTTCCAAAGAACATAATATCCAGTACTATAGATTTCCTTTATTAGGCTTATATCAAAGTACTTGAGAAAGATACTTACCGTTTCTGACCTAATTTCTCTTTTTAAACATTTCTTGATAGGTGGCTATGGAGGCTTCTACAATAGTGATGGATATGGAGGAAATTACAACTCCCAGGGGGTTGACTGGTGGGGCAACTGAACCTGCTTTGAAGCACAGCCACCCTTTCAAACAAGTTAATATGGAAACCACATGTAACTCAGCCAGACTATATCTTGTAGCTTCAACAACTTGCAGTACATTACCAGCTGTGATTCTCCTGAAAATTCAAGGGAGCTCAAAGTCACAAGAAGAAAAGAAAGGAACAATCAATAGCCCTATTCAGAAGTTGGTTTGAAAACTTAATTGCTATGGTTTGGATTAACTCCCCTCCTGCTTATTTCCACCCATACTGCATTTACAATTTTGTGATTGAGGATCATTTGTTTGTTAATGTACTGTGACTTTAACTTTAGACAACTTATTATTTTGATGTCCTGTTGGCTCAATATGCTCAAGATATCAGTTGTGACAAAATAAATTTACTGAACTTGGGCTGAAACCTTGGCACACAGGTGTGATACAACTTAACAGGAGTCATCAGTTTATTCATAAATATTATAAAGGAAAAAACTTATGCAGTAGCCTGTGTTAGGATTTTTGATACTTGCAGACTGGGGAGAAAAACATCTTGAAGCAGAATTTCCAATGTGGCAAACTATACTAAGATAAAGTTCTTACTTGCTCACTCTATCCTGGATAGGCACTTAGAACCCTGTGGTCATTAAATAAGCCATTTCAGTCATGATGAGGTGGCATGTATGAATATATCCATACATCATTTCAGTGTTCTTTGAAGTTAATGCAAGTAAATACAGCAATTCCTCCTTTAATGTTCAGGTTATTAATTCTGAGTTAGGAAAATGTAGGCATACTATTACAGAAAAAGTTTAAAGTTTTGTTAACAAAAGTGTTTGGGGAGATTTTATGCAATTAGATTTTTTAAATGCCTGCCATAAATAAAATTGAAATGATAGAATGGCTGACCATAGCAATACCACCAGTCCTCTTTATGGACTTGGTTGGATTTTGGTCTTTAAGGCATGCTAGTGCTGATGTTTTTTGGTCAAGAGGATATGAGCAGGGAGGATTGTGCAGCAGGCTTTATTTTAATGCAGAATTCACAAAACTGTTTAAGCTGCGTTGAATGTTGAAATAGCTTATGCTTGTAGACTTTGTAAATCAGAGTACCAACAAACTGAAATCCTTGAGATCACACAGCTTGGAAATACGTACTTAATAAACTGCACAAGATGTCATTTCTGTATAGTGCAGTTTTAGTCTATTTTAATTGCATAGGTTTCCTTTGTATTAATAGTCTCTTTATGCTAAATTTGGCCAAAGATGATTGTCCACACTAAAAATGCCTCTGCCACTTGGAATTCTGTGCTGATTTTGTGGCCAGAATGCAGTGATCTTTACAAACTACTCTTGACAATGGCATAAGAAGGCAGAAATTCCTTAAAAGTGCAATCAATTTTCAAGCGTATTTGTGCCTTGTTCTAAAACTTTATTAAGTAGGTGCACTTGACAGTATTAAAGTCATTTGTTAACGGTGCTATTTCAATTAGTAGAGGTTAGACTACAACGTAGACTCTTGTACATTTTGCCCATAACTTTTTACAAAGTACTTATTTTATTGCACATTCAGAGAGTTTTATATATATATATATATATATATATGTCTTGTGTGCGTGTCCTTAAATTTCCAATCTTATTTTGTCTCTTGAAGATTGTTGAACGCAGCTTGTTAAGAACTAGATTCTAAAATTTTATTTGGGACCATGGAGTGATAGTTGAGAAGAAAACTATTTGCACACGACAGACTTTAGATACTTTTTTGCTGCTAGTTTGTGTAATATTTATTGAACATTTTGACGAATATTTATTTTTGTAAGCCTAAAAGTGAATCTTTGAAAGTTTAAAGAAACTTGACCAAAAGACAGTACAAAACACTGGCACTTGAATATTGAATGTCACCGTATGTGAAATAATATATTTCGGGGTAGTGTGAGCTTTTAATGTTAAGTCCTATTAAACTTGAGTCTAATTAAGCTGACCCAGCATTGGCATTGTAGCTGTCTGTAACTGTCTGAAGAAATTTAAGACAGAGTTGGTGTCTTGAAATTGAAACAGGCCAAGGTTTTGATACACTTGTCTTAAAAGATTAATGAAACATTTCTAACACTGATATGAAGTGTCCACATTCTCAGATGTTCTCTGAGTTTCGTTTAGTTATGTGTTTTGTTTGGTTTGGTTTTCAGTAACTGTCTGGCATATTTGCAATCCTCAAACATGTGGTTATTCTTGTGTATTGCCATAATCAGTGACTTACATTCAGTTTATCAGCCAGCAATATCTTTAGTAAATAAGAATTGGTTTAAACTTGCTGAATGTAGACATTGAACCTCAAGTCACTGTAAGTTTAGTAATTGCATATTGTATTAGTTTTAGTTGTTAGCACTGCATGTGCTGTTTATTCTGATTTTGTTAAAATAAAAAGTTGAACACAATATTATTACTGTCACTTGTGACTTTTAATGTGAAAGAAATGAAACTGGACTCCACATGAAGAATTGGAAATCAGATTCCTTGGTTATCCACCAAAGCTATTTATGAATTACCTCTTTTTAAAGCCAGAAATACTTGTATGCCTTAAGTATTTGAGTGGTGTAAGGTTGGAATATAGAGAAGCAGAATTTTTTTGTAAATCACAGAAATCTAAATGGGTTATATATAGCATGTATCGTATTGATCTGTTTAATGATCAAGAATAGATTGTTAACAGGTCAATGATAACAGAGATGGCTTAGGTGCCCAGTCTCTAACTTTGGTTCTTTCTGTTAGCTGATAATCCTTTACGCAGTGATGCAGGCAGCCACTACCAATTAATGGGTGTTCTAAGACCACAAACCAGCTTAAAATGTTAACACTGTCATAGATGCTAGGAATTCTTTTTCTTTTAAGGGAGTCAACCTCACTGTCCTTTTGTGTACCCTTCTTGCAAGTAACCCTCCCATTACTGTAAAGGGTAAGCACTATCCTGAGTTCTAACGATGTAGATTGGCTTTTTTCAGTTGGTAAACTTGGTGTAAATGACATCAGAGCTTATGTTCTTGTATGGTTTCTTTCAGCATTACATCTGTGACATAAAAAACCATCTGTAATTCTCTCATTCTCATTGCTGTGTAGAATTTGTGTGTTGAACATCCAGCCTGTGGCTGTAAAATTATTCATGACAGTTGTTGAAGTGGGTAAAGAAGACTTTATTCAAGAAGGACTATGGATTGGGGTCTTGCAGTGGGGTAGAGATTGGACGTAACTTCGAGTGCAGCATGGATGAGTGGGAATTTATAGCCAAAGAGTAAACTGGGGGTCCGTGGATGGAAAATTACTAAGAGGAAAGAAATGGTCGGGCTTAAAGGGGGATCTGGCTAACTGACCTAACAGGACTGTTGCTGCCAGACCAGGGCTATTAGACAACACCTGGGCACAGGGGTGGGGAATGAAGAACCCCCCATTGTCATTGAGAGAGATGAGATAATCGAGGATGGCGTTCTGGCTCAAATGACTTAAAATTCTTGCTAAAATTGGACAATGCAACAGAAGGACAAAAGTTGAGGCCTAGTTGAAAAAGCTCAGAGGAGCCTGATAGAGCTTGGTCCAGGACACAATCTTTGTTAGCTATTAAGAATTGTAGTAGACGTGTATTTCTCTTGGGTACATTCAAAGCGGAGTTGCTGGGTTGCATGGTTTAGATGGCTTCGTTAGATACTACCAGTTCTCCAAAGCATTTGTATCATATTACGCTTCTCATACTGTTGTATAAGAGATCTGGTTGCTCCAGATCCTCACCATTACTTCGTTTATCATTTTTTATTTTAGATACTCAAGTAGGTGTGTATTGATATCTAATTGTTTTAATATGTGTTTTCCTGATGACTAATGATTTACATTTGAGCTGTTTTGTTGAGGTTCATGCAGTCAGAAAGAATTGATCTTACCAGTTAGGGACATAACTCGTATACTTAAAACTATGATGACATGATATCTGAGATTAGGATTTCCAGGAGAAAGTAAGTGGTATGTGAAATTGGTTTAGCAAAATGTTGATAATTGTTGAAGTTTGGTGATGGGAACATAGGGGTTCAATAAAGAAGTCTGCTGTTTTAATGTTTGTAAGTTTTTCATGTTAAAAATTAGTAAATAGCTATTTATAGAACACATACTGTGTGGGAATTCAGCAGTGAAACTGATAGTAACTAATGGTAACTTTTTCTTCCAGTGAAAAAGCTTTCCCAATGCCCATTCCCTAGTCTATGCTAGTCATGGATGTTGTCTGCCCAAGGTAGATTGCATCTGTCTCCTTCAGGACTCAAACCCAGTTTAGAAATTAATAGGGTTTTCTTGTCTACTTCAGAGGACAGTTGCCCAATTTGTTCATGTCTCGGCGTCTGGGTTCATCATCCTCAGCTTCAGAGACTGCTTCATGAGTTAGGATCTGAAATCCATGGCAAGAAGTACATCTTCCCCTGAAGACGTATTTTTGTTGAACAAGATGAGGTGAATGTAACCTTGCAGCAGTAGAAATAAAGAGGCTAGATGAATCTGTCCTGGCAACAACAGTGAACTTGAAATGGTGCTGGTGTGTACTGTGTGGCAGTTTTCTGCATGAAAAATACTTTAGAACTTTGTTCTGGTGCAGTGACATTTCTAGGGTCATGCAGGAATCAACAGTAACGACGTAATGGCTGTCCCATGCCCCAGTAATTCCATTTGTATGTGTATACCTAGCCAAAATACAAATATCTGTTCACCAAGATAAACATATTCATAAAGGCATCCTATTTAATAGCTGTAAATGGTAAGTGGTAAGTGATGTAAAAGCAGATACTATACAGTAATGAGAATATACGACATGGTTAAGTTTCAAAATGTTGAACCAGAGAAGTGAGACACAGAATAGTACATATTATGCCATTTATAAAAAGTTTGAAGATAATTCTATAGTCAACATACATCAGGATAGTAGTCAACCTTGAAGGGATAGTAACTGGAAGAGGGGAAAAGAGAAGAGGGCTTCTCTAGTGCTCTAGTTAATGAGTGTTCTGTTCATGGGTATAGTTACATAGATGTGTTTATAGATAGGTTCAGTGCCTTTTGTCATGAGCTTAAATCAGCAATCATTGTGTTGTCTTTCTGGAAAACAATGTTCACTTTCTGTGTGATCAGATGGAGCAAATAAGTATTGGGCAAATGGGACACAAGTAAGTTATTTTGTGGAGCCATTCCCCGTTGTCAACACTTAGCGTGATGCCTTGGAGTCTCAGAGTTGTCAGTGTCAGGTGCAGGCGTGCTAATGGCAGGCTAGAAACTGCTCCCAAGGATACTTGGCAGCTCAATATCTAGTCAAACTGGGTGGTCAGTGTTTGTTTTTCTTCCTGACATGGGCGGGTCTAATTTAGGCTGCAAAGAAGTGAGACAAACTGCAGGGAACTCAAGGACACACAGATCTGAGAGTTTTCCTGTCCATAGATGCCATTTAGGTGTTGACCAGGGCAAATAACATGGTGCATCTTAGGGCTTTGTGTGGTTTCCTGTAATTCAAAATTTTTTTCTTAGTGGGCTTATGTTACAATAGTCTCAGTCTTAATAGTGACCTAGTGCACTCATCTTAGGACAGTTTGGTTCACACTCTATTTAGAGTTCTGGCAGATTTCGAGGCACACTTAGGAATTCCTGGTGTCATCAACATGAGCCTCCACCTGGAGTGAAGCTTTCTAGTCACACTTTCTCTTGCTGAAAATAAAGAGTGAGAGACTAGGAAGTTGTGTGACTTCCTGGAAAACAAAGGATCAGAGATTAAGAAGAATTTATTACTGAGATCTGGGAAAGAAGATGGCAGGAGAGACATGCTTATCAAAAGTTAAAGGTTTGAGGCAGCAGCCCATGAAGTATCCATTGGTTTTTAAAAGGTTTCATTCCACAGCTACAAGTGAATGCATACCTCAGGCCAGGGAATAAAATTCCAGGAAGCAAGAAAAAGCCTGAAGTAGGAGAGAATTGTGTAATGACTGTTCTATGTGAATAGCTGTTTATTCTCAATGACTTTCCAATGGATCCATCCCAAAAGCAAAAACTGAAGTTACTATATACAGTCACTTTTCCTGAATTTTGGCTGCTATCAAAATGTGCACACTTGTGGTGGCCCTGACCTAGTTGTCTGTGGGATTTAGTAATAAGCCCAGGGAAGACAAGAACTCTATCTCCGCAGTGACCCACCTCATAGGGAAACTGCAGAACAAAGCAAGGCAATAAATGGCCAAACGTAATTATTATAGGTTGATAACACAAGGAGCTGATGGGACTAAGATAATTCTTTTTTTAAGGAAAAAAATGCAAAACCCAGAACTCTTCTACCTTTCTGTGTTTTGAAACTGAGCTGAGAAACAGCCCATCATGGACTTGATAATGCAGCAGAATCCTGGGTGTTGGGCAGTAATACGATTCCTAACCTTTTGTTTTTAGCATATTTTTTGTGATATTTTTTCTGGAACAAGAAGTTCAGACATTAGGAATAGTGCTTCCCTCTGGTGTAGAGGGCCGATTTCTTTGCTGTTCATATATAAAGATAATGTCTCTCTATGCAAAAATCAGACAGGTTTGCGTACCATCCGTTATAAATGATACGGGTTCTCTAAGCTCCAGGTTGTCAGTTGTGATGCACAACCAGCAGTAGTTTTGAGTGCAGCATCCTCTTGAGCTGGAGACCAACTTCTCAATCTGAAAGTAGGGCAAACGTTTGATGATAAGCAAACTGAAGCTTAGTGAATTTATATCATGCTTCTCGATAGCAGTTATCACAGCTTTCTAATGCAACAGACTGAATGACATCTGGCCTTGCTGTTAATCATATTCTCGGTGGTAGGTAACCTGCAAAGTTGCACCTCTTTTTCTCAGCACATTCCATTCTTTGTTCATTGTGGCTTCCATGCTGACTGCCTCCAAGCCCCATCTTAATGCTAGTTGGCTGATGCTATCTAGCAAGACTGTCCTTTGTACCAGTAGGATGCTGCAGAACCTAGGGCTTAATGGAGATCTGGATATGCTACAATGTAAGAAAGACTCAAAGACAGGTAATTGGAGAAAACATCCTAAGGCTGTCCTTACCACACAATTCTTGACCCCTTTTGAAAGCTGAAGTTCACTTCCTAGGCCCACCCAAGATCACAGGCTTAAGTCAAATGGCGTTCCACATTGGTACCATCCTTTAGTACCCCTGCTTTCGCTGGCTCATCTAGAGTCTACCCTGTCCCTTCCTTGCCACAGAAACCTAACCACTAGAAATTGGAAACAGGAAAACATGGTGAAGGAGGTACTGTGTTGCTACAGACACGATAGCTAGTTTTATCTAATAATGTGCTATGGGAAGATGGGTTGGCCCAGAAAAGCATTGGGGAAACTTGCTTTCCACCTCAAAAGGCATTCCCCACAAGATAACCTAACAAACAAAGCCCCCATTTCCATGAACATGAACATGCCCATTACTCTCCTGCCCATCCCCTGCCCTTCAATCCTGCCAGGTTGTGAAGGGACGTTAATTTCCCAGCATTGGTTCTAAAATGGACGTTGCTCTGGCCCATCTTCAGGCCTTGTCTGCTTTCATAAGAGTCTGTGAATTGTCTTTGATCTTCTGGATGGCAAGCACTTTATCTGGTCTTGTTTGAGCTAAACCCCAAAGTGAGCTGGTTGTGCCACCCTCAAAGGGATGGACATCACTCAGAAAAACTCAAACATTTGCCACTGTTCTTCCCTTATTCTCCCTGGTCTCTTACCCATAGGCATTCTGACTAGAAATGTTAGGCATACACGTTCTTTCCTCATCAATGTATGGTTCAGTGTATTCTCCTTTTTGTGATTTAGCTCTAGGATCTCAAAAAATGTTTAATTTCTCAGGACACTGAAATTGATGAGAGAATGATTTACACTGACAAGGGGTTAGACTAAAGTCAGGCCTCCCTGTGGTATCTGAATATACCTGTAACAGGCATCAGGAGACTGCAAATTTTAATAATCATGCTGAGAATTTCTTGGTTGTGAAAATACCAGAAAAAAGTATGTGACTTTCTCCATAAGTAACTTATTTTTGGACCTGTATTCTGATAAAACATTTGCAAAAATATTTGTAGGATTATTCTGTTTCAAATTTATAAACATATGGATATCAAATATCTAAAAAACATACATTACACATATTAGTAATCTGTGTTTAAGAACTTAATCTGTACATTTCACATGAATAGAAACAAAAAGTGCCCTAGTGTTTTAATCTAGTTCAATAATCTCAATACTGTAATTTAAACTAGAAAATCTTATTTGTATAAATTTGGGAAAGTATACTTCTCAATTAGTTTAGATATTATATGTTTTTATTTTATGGATTTGCAAAATAATAGTTTTGGGAAGAGCAGAATACAAGTAGCTACTCTCAAATTTTTGTTTTCCTTTCACCTGCCAGAGGTTTTTAGCATTTTTCCATTGGTTTAATTCAACTCACCTCTGCTTATGGTGACTGTCCACTAGAAACAAGCCTTGAAGAGTAAGCAGGAGTAGCTTTTACTCCTGCAGTAGTGTTTTTTTCTGACACAAAATTGTGGGGGGTTTTTCTGCACCGCAACCAATTCTGCAATTCTCTGACAATTCAGTTCTGGCACTAACTCCTAGACTTAGCACAGACCCCACAGGTAAAGGGCTTAGTCCACACGATTGCTCCCACTTCACTTGCCAGCTGCAAAAGGGGATCCCAGGCTACCCACACTTCTGCCTGCCTAATTACAAATTTTGGTGTTCCCATGACCTCCCCACTCCAGGTTTGATAATGTGCTAGAACAACTAACAACAAGGAAACCGTTTACTTACTACTACCGGTTTATTACAAAGGGTACAACTCAAGAATAGTCAAATGGAAGTGATGCACAGGGCAGTGTATGGAGAAGGATGGTGGCAGAAAGCTTCTATGCTTTCTCTGGGTGTGCCACCCTCCAAGCACCTTGAAGTGTTCGCCAACCTGGAAGCTCTCTGAATATCAGTGTTCAAGAGTTTTTATAACCCAATCTCCAATCCTATGTACACCAGAGGTGAAGGGGTGGGGGTTGAAAGTATCTACCCTCTAATCGTTTGTTTGGTGGTAAAAGACACTTCTGTCACTCAGAAAGTTCTAAGGGTTTTAGGAGCTCTGTGTCATTCTTATTGTTTTAAATTTACCGTCCTTTTAGGAGATAACTTTATTTAGCAATTGGGCAATGTTTAATTTCAACTCAAAAATGCATAAACTCTTTGAAGACTTCTACTTCAAGGAATTAAACCTATAGATATATTTAAACAAGTGAATAAAGATAAGTGTAAAATAATATTCATTGTTGCATTGTTTGTAATATCAAATACTCGAAACAATCTACTGGTCAATGGTAGTTAATTTACAGTGTATCTTTTCTTTGAAAACAATAGAACCGTTAAAAAGATTTAGGTAGACCTATATCCCAGCTGCCCTAAGGACAGGAATCTTAAGAGGGTTTGCTGCCCTATGGTGATGTGAGGGCAGGAATCTCTTTTTAATATCTCTAGCTTCTAGCCCTGTACCTGACATCTTCCAAGTGTGTGCAAAATACTCTTTTCACTGATTAAGTGTACAAATGACCCATATGTCTGGATGGGCAGAGACTGGCTTTATGTCCTGTGTCACGGATGTGAACGTCCTGACCAACAACTCATTGTGTGAGCCTTTTCTGAAAACCACTGCTACCTATTTCTCAAACTCAGAATGCCATGCTGCCCATCTTGAGCTGTGGCCTCATGTTCCCTGTCGTGATCTCTTTTTTCGGCATCTCATGTTCGTGTCTTCTTTTTACCTGTCTGATGAAGTTTTACCGGGAGTTGTCTTAGACACGTGGGGTTGAGGAATGGAGAACGGTCTTTGTAGGGAACAGTAGGTCTTGGCTGCTATTTGTCAAAGGGAGGATAGTGGTTGGGATATGAGGAGACCATGAGAGGGAAACATTTGTGAAAGAGCTTGGAAATGAAATAGAAAACCTGAGAGAAAGTGGATGCTGTAGCACATACTGCTGGTTTGCGATCTCTTGCCCTTCCCAGCCCTTCTCCTTGAACCTTCTCTCAGTAGAGGATGGAAAAAGCCAAATAACTGCTTGTCCAGTCTCATAGCTACGTATAGACAAAGACCTAGCTCTGGTTGGGGAGGAACAGGGGAAAGTTTGCTTGGGGGACACTGGGAAAGAGACAACACATACTACAGGCATGTGGAGATCTGAACAGAGGACCAGGTAAAACTGTGCCTAGGCTCCTGACTTATGAAGAAGTTTATGAGGCAGAAGTGGGTTAGTTTCCTTGCAGGGCAAATGGCCATGGATGGATGAATACAAAGCTGTATTCGAGTTGTAAAGAGGGAGCAACACTACTTTGCTCCTTTACTTCTCTCCACTCCCCAAAGCTTTGCACTGAGGTTAAGAATAGACTATGGCAAAACTTAGTTTTTGGTAGTCTCTTAAAGGATAATATGTAGGAGAGAAAATGTGAGTGCAAAATTTTTCACCCTGCCATAACCATACATGCCACTGACGATCTCATTCTGGAGCTCACTTGTCTTGCTCACTTCTCTATTAACTAAGATGCCACCTTTTGGGGAATTTTTTTGGTTCACTCATTCCCTTTGGGGTTGGTCATTAGTTTGCCCTAGTATCTTGAGAATCCAAACTTGAAGATCACTGTCTACTACCCTAAACCAATCTCATTGCACTCCTTTTGCAGATTTTTGGTCTCTAGGGCAGTTATTTATAGAAAGATACCAGGTATTGTTCATGTATCTTATCATAAACTGGAAAAAATACAGAAAGGGAAACGAAAAAAATTTTTAAACCATATTTATGTTAATTTCTAACAGCTTAATATTGACACATTGGAAGTTTTAAATCTGTTAAGTTCAGAAAATAACTTACTGATAACATGATGCGTATCTCAGCTAAGAAGTCTAGACAGACAATTTGGGATTCTTTGAAAATAAAAAAAAGCCAGGAGTTCTATTTGAAAGAACCCATGAATTTGTGTCTGAATGTAGTCTAGAATTCTGGTTTCGGTTTCTCCCATTTACTTTTTGAAGGATGAATCACTCCTAATTTTCTTAACTTGGGTTTTCTTAACCTGAATGAACCATGAAAATAAATTGGGTCATGAGCTATTCTGGGATGCATGAGTGAAGATACATGGAAGAATGGATCTCGTAAAACCACCATGATTCTTTGCTTGGTCAACACCTAGAAAAATAGCAGTGAAGTATACTATGCAAAGTAGGTTTGTGAGTCGTGAATGGCCTAACAGACCAAAAATACTCAAAGATAATAGACTAACTGAGGCAGAGCATAATGCTGAACAGGCTTCTTCCTATGACTTTCAATATAAAAGTCAAAAAAGAGAGGCTTTTCATGCTACAGAACTTACATCAGTAAGTCAATTTAGACATTTCTATGAGAGAACGTATCCTGAGTTTTTTTCCCTGTTTTAAACCTGAAGTTATTTTAAGTCGAAAAATGGCAAAGAACTGAGTTCTAATATTTCTTGAGTTGTAGTCTTTAATAGCCATGTCTGAAGACAGACACTTTAAGGATTGGTACCAGGAATCTGGAACACATTCCTTTGGGGAGAGAAGGGGTTTTCCCTCTGCCTTCATGCACTTTGTGGATCCCTAAAAGAGATTTTGAAATTCTAGATATGTTTGTTTTCCCTAATTATTCTGGGATTTTCCCCAAAGCTGTTTGGCATGCAATCTGAGGAGACAACTGACTTTTCATGTTTTATACATTTTCTTCATATATTTCTCCAATTTTGAAATGACAAAGAATAAATCTATGGTTTTCCATTATACAGCATCCTATGGGTAGGTGTATTCTAGAAAGAATATCATAGAATAGAATAATCTTATAATATTATGGAATATTACAAGATACTAGACAATTCTCTTGCCTGTCATACAAGAGGTAACTGAATAGAGTATCAATGACTTATAGCACTGTAAAATTGTGTGCTAAGGCAGGTAAAGGCGGGCAGAAGTAGTTCATTCAACACCTTATAAACTGCAGACATTTTGTTACTAACAAATGACAACATCAGAAAAAAAGTTTACATCGTTTATTAACAGTAAGTAGAAGGGAGTGCTATTCAGTTTAGAATATACTCTACGTAACTTGCCAAGGCACAAAGTAACTCAGGCCTCTAATGTACATAAGGGAAAAATGGTATTACCGAAGATCACAGGTATATGTATATAAGACCCTCACACCTTCAGCCACTAGTGAAAAGTATTGTACTGATCCTTGCAAAGAGTATGAGAACTCAAATGCTAATCTCCTATATTGGAAGAATGTCACCTCATGACTGGGGGAATGGGATAGTAATGTTTCTAACTCAACATGAAAAGATTGGTCTCCTTTGTCAAGGTATAGAGTAAGAGGGAGTAGAAGCCACTGATGGTGTTCCTGTATATGTAGGGCTGCTGTAGCTCTAGGGCACACTGAACTCTGCAAGTTGGTGTGATCCAAGCTGTGGTGGTGCAGATTATTTGTTGTACCGCCAAATGATATTCACTCATTGGTCTTCTGATAATTGAAGGATCAACCAAGAAATTATAAAATGTAAAAGATTATTGGCTTGTAAAACTAAATATATAATAAAATGAAAGACTAGAAGACATTTAATTATTGAACACATAAAAGGCAGTATATATCTTTTAAAAACTCTCAGATTGTCCTGCTGGCATTATTTTAAATTTACAGGGCTTAGTAGATGAATCTTTTGGAATAATTCAGTTTATAGCAAATGCCTAAACTGGTTTTTTCATTCGATAAAGTATCGTCTCTTAAAATGTGTTTAAAACAATTATATATATATTAAAAATTTGCATTTCTTTGTTTAATTAGAACATTAGCACTTTCAGACAACAATGTATGAAATGGTAAAACCAACAGTTTATTCCTCTCACTTTACAAAAAGTAAATTGAGACAAATTACAAGCATGTTTTAGTATATAATTATTAATAAAAATCAGGTTTTTTAGAAAATAAGGTTGCCCCAAATGCAAGCGATGTGGATACATTTGCAACTTAATCATAAAGCATTTTATTCTTATTTCATGATGTGTGCAGAGGATGGAATATACTTTGATGTAGATTATTATAGATGTTTTTTGTTCAACACAGACGCACCAACACCGTAATGCTTGTGACTTGCATTACTCAAGACCAACTTTAAATCTCTAAAAGATATGCAGGATGTTTTAAAGAGACAGTATTATGTTATGTGGATATTACATAAAAGGACCTAAAAATACTATTCCTTAAAAGAAAAAGAAAAAAAGACTTTTAAAAGTTATGCCTTTTATAATGACTCTTTCAAATAAATGGAAAGAAAAATATTCAGATCTGTAAAATTACACTCTGAAAAGAAGGTGGTGTTCCACTTCATTCAAGATAACAGAATTATTTGTATTATTAATAAAATAAATGAGAGAAAACAGTATCTGTTTTGTGTTGTTATGGAGACTTGAAAATAAAATAGCCGTGATGTCCAAAAAAATATAACGTTCCAAAAGGATTGAATAATCACACATTTGAAGATACATTAAAGTTTGGGAGAACTAATTTAAAAATATGTGGTATCCGTAAGTCTTTTTGTTTTCTCCTCTTGTGTATTTGAGCATGATGATGATTATAAATTTAGGTTGCACTACAGGTAGTCTCAAGGGGACGAGACCTGCTGACACAAGGCTAATAATGAGGAGGCTTTTCCAGGTAAGAGATGATTTCCAGTTATGCTAAAATTCTTTAGATATCTGGTGAAAAGTGTAATACATCCAAGATATTGGGACTCCTTCAGGGCTGTGCACATGGAGATCAACAGTTTCCTCCAGATGTCTATTTGTTCATTACTTTCAATGTTTAATAATTATTAGATCAAAGTAGTGTGCAGGTATCCTCTGTAAGATATCAGACTCCTTCAGGTGCATTCTATGCAGTGATGGGTGAAGGTGAGGTGGACAAAGGAGAAGGGAAAAGCAAACAGAATAGAAAAGTATGCTGGATTCTTATCTTTTTTATATTTCCATTTTCCTCAGTGTCAGAAACAGCCAAAGCCCAATCTCAGTTTGTTGTATCAGGGCATGCAACCAAATGTGCTTCATGACAGAGGATGTACTGTTCTTGTGATGGCAAATTTGTTGAACAAATGCTGGCAACTGAGATTGCTCAACATATGAGTACTTCCAGGATATAAGAAGGGTAGGGTTGGGGCTGAGGACAAAGTGGAAGAATAATACACATTCTTCTACAAAAATACTTCCAACCCCACGTCTATCTGTATCTGCCACAGAACTAGTCAAGTTAGTCCACGACTGACATTGTATCAGTGGCATCTGTAGTCCAAAATATCCTTTCATTATTTCTCTACTCAGGCCATCAGGAAGACCTGGAATGTAGTCTCACATCAATCTCCTATCAGTGGTCTTTCTCCTTTTCTTGTTACCCTATACTCAAGGACATCATTTGAACTGGATCCCAGAGCCTGGTTATACTTGTGCCAAAAAACAACTGCTCTACCTTTAGCATAGAAAATTAGTTGTATTTTCTCCTTTTCTATTTAAAAGTTCAACATGTTCCAGGAATTCAATTACATGTAATGGCCCTTGAGCAGTAAAAGCTAGCATCAAAAGCTTTTTGGGAGTTCAAAAAGCTGTTAGTTGGTTCTTAAAAATATATAGAAATAGAGATATAGAGATATAGACAGGTATAAAATTAAATACCTGCTTAATATATTAGTATTTGCTCCCCAATTAGAGAGTAAACTTATCTTGTCTGCCTTATCATCACTAAGCCTCAGAATTGGTATAGTGCCTTGTATCTAGTAAGTGTTTAATAAACGTTTCTTGAAAGAATAAGTAGTCTGGCTTACTGATACTAATCATTATAGGATTTTATGACTATTAAATCTATACCGAAGAAAATGTCCCAAAGACAGATTTCAGGGAAAAATAAAAGGTTCAGTGTGTTGGGATTTAGGAGCAATAATAACCCCTCATGCTGTCTTAGGACTCTTAGTCTTCTCTGAAGCCTATCTGTTTGTAAGAGACTCTTTTGAATGAGCTGATAAAATGACTGATTCCATTAAACCTAGACTCTGGAAACAGCTGTATAAAAAGGGGATCAGAAGTGAAATAATGAACCCTATTAGACTTAGTTGATTCTGTGTCTTATCTCCTGGGAAGATGGACAGATGTCAGAGCAGTTTAGAACTCAATTTGTCTATCATGACATTCTTACGAGATATATCTCCTACCAGTTTTGACATCTGCAGAAATCAAAGCAGGTTATGGCATGCTTTTAATGTAAGGTATTAAGTACTAATGTGTTGGCAGAACCTCAGTTTATAATATAATCACCTACGATCATATGAGTACACTTTTAATAGCATTTTAGAAACAGTTATTTTC
This sequence comes from Tapirus terrestris, assembly GCA_004025025.1. Classification (NCBI taxonomy): domain Eukaryota; kingdom Metazoa; phylum Chordata; class Mammalia; order Perissodactyla; family Tapiridae; genus Tapirus; species Tapirus terrestris. Next base: position 85,162 of record PVID01007783.1, read on the forward strand.
ACTGTGGCTTATGATAAACACAATATTAAAAATTTCTAGGAATTATATTCATTCAAAGGTAGGAGTACTTCCTACCAGTGACTGAAAGAATAATGCCTACAAAATTTGTTTCCCTAAAATACAGATCTTTGAAAACATAAACAGAATTTAATCTCTGGCTATATATGTGTGCATAACTTTCATATGAGTGCGGTTTAACTGTTGAAAACAAAATACCTTTATTCTAGTAACAAAAGTGAAGATGGGTGGGAACAAACCAAATTTATTAAATCTAAATGTATTAGGTCTACTAAAAGATACAGGAATATAGTTTATTACCGTCTAGTGGTATTAAATGGCAACTGTGACATGATTTTTTTCAGCTTCAGAAAACTAGTAAAAGGGCTGGTAACTGGTGGAGAAAAAAAGATGATAATTCAAGTCAAATAAATTAGTGATCAAAGGAGAAAGGGCAACCACAATGTGGAGTTTCAATCATGTTTGTTATGGAATAAAATAGAAAGTAGTATTTTATAAAGGAGCACAACTTTTGCAAATAAAATGACAAAAATGGGACAGAAAATATCATTTATGTTGATAACTTCAAACATTTTATCTTCTGTAAAAGTGCATAAAACAAACATTTACAAGCCTTGATTTTACAGTATTGTTAAAAATTTGTACAACAATAAGGGTATATGTCCTTGGGTAAATCATGCCAACTTTATGTATTTACTGAACAGAACAAAGAGTACTCTGATAGATACTTAGGAGTCTCCTTACATTGAATGTACACTTAACAGACACATGATAACTACCTTTCTTATCTACCCAGCAATAGAGGGCCCAGTAAATATATACACCACAATTTCTTTATTCATTCATCTATCAGTGGACACTTAGATTGTTTCCATGTCTTGGCTGTTGTAAATAATACTATCATGAACTTGGGGGTGCAGATAACTTTTTGAGATAGTGATTTTTTTTTCCTTTGGATAAATTTCCTGTTGGGTCACATAGTATTTCTGTCTTTAACTTTTTGAGGAACCTCCATACTGTTTTCCATAGGGGCTGCAGAAATTTACATTCTTATCAGCAGTGCACAAGGCTTCCTTTTTCTCCATATCCTTCCCAACACTTATTTCTTGTCTTTTTGATAATAAGCCTTCCAACAGATGTGAGGTGAAGCTCACTGTGGTGTTGAGTTGCATTTCCCTGATGGTTAGTGATGTTGAGCATCCTTTCATGTAGCTGTTGTCCACCGGTATGTCTTCTTGGGAAAAATGTCTATTCAAGTCGTTTGCCCATTTTTTAATGACTTTTTTTTTTGCTATTTTAATTTATTTTTTGCTTTATTTACTTTTGCAGTTGAGTTGTATGAGTTGTTTATTTTGGATATTAATCCCTTATCATATATGTGATTTTCAAGTATTTCCTGTCATTCTATATATTACCTCTTCATTTTGCTGATGGTTGCTTTTGCTGTGCAGAAGCTTTTTAATTTGATATAGTTTGATTTGCTTATTTTCATTTTTGTTGCCTTTGCTTTTGGTGTCAAATCCAAAAATATCATTGCCAAGACTGATGTCAAAGAGCTTACTGTCTGTGTTTTCTTCTACGAGAGTTTTATGGTTTCAGGCTTTACATTCGAATCATTAATCTATTTTGAGTCAATTTTTGTGTATGATGTTAGATAGTAATCCAGTTTCATTCTTTTGCATGTGGCTGTCCAGTTTTCCAAATAATATTTATTGAAGAGACAATCTTTCCCACTTTGTATATTCTTTGCTCCTTTGTCAAAAATTAATTGACCATATATGCATAGGTCTATTTTTGGGCTCTCTATTCTGTTCCATTGACTTATATGTCTGTTTTTATGCTCATACCATACTGTTTTGATCTGTAATATAGTTTGTAATATAGCTTTGTAATATACTTTGAAATTGGAAGTGTGATGTCTCCACCTTTGTTCGTCTTTCTCAAGATTGCTTTGGATATACAAGGCTTTTTGTGGTTCCATTCAAATTTTATGATTGTTCTATTTGGGTGAAAAATGAAAATGGAATTTTGATGGGGATTGCATTGAATCTGTAGATTGCTTTGAGTAGTATGAGCATGCTTGGTTTTTAAACAAGTTGTCTGTTTTTCAGAGTGGCTGTACCATTTTGCTTTTCTACCAGCAATGAGCGAGAGTTCCTGTTGCTACACATCCTCGTCTGCATTTGGTGTTGCCAGTGTTCTAGATTTTGGCCATTCTGATACGTGTTATAGCTTTTCTTTTCATCCACTTATCAGGGTCTTTCAAAGAACAAAGATTTTATTTTGATGAATTCCAGTTTATCAGTTCTTTGCTGGATCATGCTTTTGGTGTCTAGCCTAGAATTCTTTGCCTAATTCCAGATCCTGAAGATTTTCTTCTATGTATTCTTTCTAAAAGTTTTACAGTTCATTTTTTACCGTTAAGTATGTGATCCTTTTTTCTTTTTCTTTCTTTCTTTTTTTTTTTTGTGAGGAAGATTAACCCTGAGCTAACGTCTGTTGCCAATCCTCCTCTTTTTGCTAAGGAAGATTGGCCCTGGGCCAGCATCCATGCCCATCTTCCTCTACTTTATATGTGGGATGCCTGTCACAGCATGGCTTGATAAGCAGTGTGTAGGTCCATGCCCTGGATCTGAATCTGTGAACCCCATGCCGCTGAAGCGGAGTGCCTGAACATAACCACTATGCCACAGGGCCAGCCCAAGTCTGTGATTTTGGCAGGCAGTCTGAGACAATTGACTTTTCATGTTTTATACACTTTATTCATATATTTCTCCAACTTTGAAATAATAAAGACCAATTCTATGGTTTTCTGGTATAAAACACCTGTAGGTGTGTATATTCTAGAAAGAATATTATAGAATAGAATAATCCTATAATATTATGGAAAATTACAAGATATCATAGGATTCTCATTTGCTATACGAGAGAGATGATTCAAGTTTCATAGTCTTGTCTCACTGTACAAGTTGTGTGCTAAGGTAGGTAAACAGAAATAGTTCTCTCAATACCTGTGTGATCCATTTTGAATTAATTTTTGTATAACATGTGAGACTTAGGTTGGTTCTCTTTTTTTTGACCAATGGATGGCCAGTCTTTTCCAGGACCATTTGTTGAAGAAGAAATCTTTCCCATAATGACTCACTTTTGCACCTTTGTCAAAAATCATTTGGGCATATTTGTGTGGGTCTATTTCTGAGTTCTCTGTTCTGTTCTGTTTTACCAGTTTGAGTAACATATAGAAACTTTATCTTCCTTTATGTCCCTTTTCCCTCTCCTGTTTATAACCTAATTGTCTTTAATATTTCCTCTACATAAATTTAGAATGATAGTGTTATATTTTTGCTTCACCCATCAAACATAATTTAGAAAACTCAAGAGAAGAGTTTATTGAATTTACCATATTTTTGCATACAATATTCTTTATTCTTTCCTGATGTTTCAGAGTTCCTTATATTATTATTTCTTTATTGTTTAGAGAATTTCCTTTAGGCATTCTTTTAAGGTATGTCTGCTGGAACAAGTTCTTATAGTTTTCCTTTATGTGAGAAGGTCTTGAATTCCTCCTTTATTCCTGAAGGATATTTTCACTAGATACAGGATTCTGGGTTGACGGTTACTGTATTTCAGCATAAAATTGTTGTGTCACTTTCTATTGGTCTCTATGGTTTCTCATAAAAAAATCCACATTTAAATTGTTTTCTCTCTAGGTACGGTATTATTTCAAACTTCTTTCAAGATTTTTTCTTTGTCTTTAGTTTTCAGAAGTTTGATCATTGTGTCTTCTGGATATGTATTGGATTTCTTTGTTACTAGAGTTATTACTTAATATAATCAAAAGAAAATCTATAAATGATATTTTTCCTCTTAGGATTTGTTCAGCTTCTTGAATCTGTTAAATTCCTGTTTTTTGCAAAATCTGGGAAGTTTTCAGCCATTATTTCTTTGAGAACTTTTTCATCCCTGTACTCTTTCATTTCTGTATGGCACTCTAATGGCACAATTATTAAATCTTTTGTTTTAGTCCCACAGGTTTCTGAAGCTCCATTAAATTTTTTTCAGTTTAGTCTTCTCTGTTGTTCAGAGTAGGTCATTTCTATTTTTTTGTTGTTGTTGCGATAACATTGGTTTATAACGTTATATAAATTTCAGGTGTACATCATTATATTTCAATTGCTGTGTAGATTACATCATGTTCACCACCCAAAGACTAATTACAATCCATCACCACACACATGTGCCTAATCACCCCTTTCTCTCTCCTCACTCCCCCCTTCCCCTCTGGAAACCATCAATTCAGTCTCTGTCTCTATGTGATTGTGTGTTGTTTTTATCTTCTACATATGAGTGAGAGCATACAGTATTTGAGTTTCTCCCTCTGACTTATATTGCTTAGCATAATATCCTCAAGGTCCATTCATGCTATCACAAATGACTGGATTTCATCATTTCTTATGGCTGAGTAGTAGTCCATTGTGTATATATACCACATCTTCTTTATCCACTCATCCCTTGATGGGCACCTAGGTTGCTTCCAAGTCTTGGCTATTGTAAGTAATGCTGCCATGAACACAGAGTGCGTGGATCTTTATGCATTCGTGTTTTCATGTTTTTTGCATAAATACCTAGCAGTGGAATAGCTGGATCATATGGTAGTTCTTTTTTTTTTTAATTTTCATTTTTTTGATGTCTTAATAGTTTATAACATTGTGGGCTTTTAGTTGTACATTATTATTTGTCCGTAACCATATGGATTTATCCCTTCACCTCTTGTGCCCACCCCCACCCCGCTTCCCATTGGTAACCACCAACTGGTTCTCTCTGTCTGTATGTTCATTTATAGTCCACATATGAGTCAAATCATGTGGTGTTTGTCTTTCTCTCTCTGGCTAATTTCACTTAACATAATACCCTCTAGGTCCATCCATGTTGTTGCAAATGGGACAATTCTGTCTTTTTTTATGGCTGAGTAGTATTCCATTGTGTGTATGTATATATATATATATACACCAAATCTTCTTTAACCAATCATCAGTCAAAGGACACTTGGGTTGCTTCCACTTCTTGGCTATAGTGAATAATGCTGCAATGAACATAGGGGTGCATAAACCTCTTGTGATGGTTGATTTCATGTCCATTAAGTAGATGCCCAAGAGTGGGATTGCTGGATCATAAGGGATTTCTATTTTTAATTTTTTGAGGAATTTCTGTACTGTTTTCCATAAAAGCTGCATCAGTTTGCATTCCTACCAGCAGTGAATTAGGGTTCCCGTTTCTCCATAACTTCTCCAATATTTGTTGTTTTTTGATTTGGTGATTATAGCCATTCTAACAGGTGTAAGGTGATATCTTAGTGTAGTTTTCATTTGCATTTCCCTGATTAGTGATGTTGAACATCTTTTCATATGTCTATTGGCCATCCGTATATCTTCCTTGGAAAAATGTCTGTTCATATCCTCTGCCCATTTTTTTTATCGTTGGTTTTTTTTTTTGTTATTGCTCAGTTGTGTGAGTTCTTTATATATTACGGAGATTAATCCCTTGTCAGATATACGACTTGCAAATATTTTCTCCCAGCTGGTGGGTTGTCTATTAATTTTGATCCTAGTTTCATTTGCCTTGTAGAAGCTCTGTAGTCTATTGAAGTCCCATTTGTTTATTTTTTCTTTTATTTCCCTTGTCTGAGTAGACATGGAATCTGAAACCATCCCTTTATGACTGATGTCAGTTAGTGTACTGCCTGTATTTTCTTCCAGGAGTTTTATAGTTTCAGGTCTCACTTTCAGGTCCTTAATCCATTTTGACTTGATTTTCATGTATGGTGATAGAAGATGGTCTACTTTCATTCTTTTGCATGTGGCTGTCCAATTTTCCCAGCACCATTTATTGAAGAGACTTCCCTTTCTCCATTGTATGTTCTTCAGTCCTTTGTCAAAGATTAGCTGCCCATAGGTGTGTGGTTTTATTTATGGGTTTTCAATTCTGTTACATTGATCTGTGTGGTTTTTTTGTACCAGTACCATGCTGTTTTGATTACTATAGCACTATAGTATATTTTGAAATCAGGGATTGTGTTGCCTCCATCTTTGTTCTTTTTTTTCAAGAGTGCTATTTGGGGTCCTTTGTTGCCCCATAGGAATTTCAGTATTTTTTGTTCTATTTCCGTAAAGAATGACATTGGAATTCTGATTGGGATTGCATTGAATCTGTAGACTGCTTTAGGTAGTATGGACGTTTTAAGTTTGTTGATTCTTCCAGTCCATGTGCATAGAATATTTTTCCATTTCTTTATGTCTTCATCGATTTCTTTCAGTAGTGTCTTATGGTTTTCATTGTATAGGTCTTTTAGCTCCTTGGTTAAATTTATTCCCAGATATTTTATTCTCTTTGTTGCAATTGTAAATGGGATTGTCTTTTTGAGTCCTCTTTGTTAGTTCATCATTAGCATATAGAAATGTAACTGATTTTTGTAAGTTGATTTTATACCCTGCCACTTTGCTGTAGTTGTTGATTATTTCTAGTAGTTTTCCAGTGGAGTTTTGGGGGTTTTCTATGTATAAGATCATGTCGTCTGCAAATAGTGAGAGTTTCACTTCATTTGGAGTCCTTTTCTTGCCTAATTGCTCTGGCCAAAACCTTCACTACTAGGTTGAATAAGAGCAGCAAGAGTGGGCACCCTTGTCTTATTTCTGTCCTCAAAGGAATGGCTTTCGTTTTTTCCCCGTTGAGTAGAATGTTTGCTGTAGGTTTGTCATATATGGCCCTTATTATGTTGAGATACTTTCCTTCTATACCCATTTTGTTGAGAGTTTTTATCATAAATGGATGTTGCCTTCTCTGCATCGATTGAGATGATCATGTGGTTTTTATTCTTCATTTTGTTAATGTGGTGTATCATGTTGACTGATTTGCAGATGTTGAACCATCCCTGTGTCTCTGGTATAAATCCCACTTGATCATGGTGTATGATTTTTTAATGTATTGCTGTATTTGGTTTGCCAATATTTTGTTGAGGATTTTTGTGTCTCTGTTCATCAGTGATATTGGCCTGTAGTTTTCCTTCTTTGTATTGTCATTGTCTGGCTTTGGTATCAGTGTGATTTTGGCCTTGTAGGATGCATTAGGAAGTATTCCATCTTTATTATTTTTTTTTCTTTTTTTTGTGGGGAAGACCAGCCCTGAGCTAACATCCATTGCCAATCCTGCCCTTTTTGCTGAGGAAGACCGGCCCTGGGCTAACATCTGTGCCCATCTTCCTCCACTTTATATGGGATGCTGCCATGGCATGGCTGACAGGCAGTGTGTCCGTGGGTGCCGGGGATCCGAACTTGCGAACCCGGGGCTACCAAGCGTGAACTAAACCGCTGCGCCACTGGGCGGCCCCCCATCTTCCTTTATTTTTGGAATAGTTTGAGAAGAATACGTGTTTAATCTTCTTTGATAAAATTCTCCAGGGAAGCCATCTGGTCCTGGACTTTTACTTTTGGGGAGATTTTCTGTTACTGTTTCAATCTTTTTACTTGTGATTGGTCTATTCAGATTCTCTATTTCTTCTTGATTCAGTTTTGGGAGGTTGATGCGTCCAACAATTTGTCCATTTCCTCTAGGTTGTCAAATTTGTTGGCATATAGTTTTTCATAGTACTCTCTAATAATTCCTTGTATTTCTGTGGTATCCGTTGCAATTTCTCCTCTTTCATTTCTAATTTTATTTATTTGAGTCTTCTCCCTTTTTTTTCTTAGTCTGGCTGAGGGTTTGTCGATTTTTTAATCTTCTCAATGAACCAGCTCTTTGTTTCATTGATCCTTTCTACTGTTTTTTTTTGCTTGTTTCAATTTCATTTATTTCTGCTCTGATTTTTATTATTTCCCTCCTTCTGCTGATTCGGGGCTTTGTCTGTTATTTTTTTCTAATTCTGTTAGGTATAGTTTAAGGTTATTTATTTGGGATTTTTCTTGTTGGTTAAGGTGGGCTTGTATTGCTATGAATTTCCCTCTCAGGACCGCTTTTGCTGCGTCCCATATGAGTTAGTATGGTGTATTTTCCTTTTCATTTGTCTCCAGATAACTTTTGATTTCTCCTTTAATTTCATCAATGATCCATTGGTTGTTCAGTAGCAAATTGTTTAGTTTCCACGTCTTTATCCTTTTCCCAGTTTTTTTTTGTTTTTGCAGTTTCATAGCATTATGATCGGAAGAGATGCTTGTAATGAATTCAGTCTTCTTAAATTTATAAATGTTGCCTTGTTTCCTAATATATGGTCTATCCTTGAGATTGTTCCATGTGCACTTGAGGAGAATATGTAATCTGCCATTTTGGGGTGGAGTGCTCTGTATATATTAAATCTGTCTCATCTAGTTTTTTGTTTAAGTCCATTATTTCCTTATTGACTTTTTGTCTGGATGATGTACCCATTGATGTAAGTGGGGTGTTAAGATCCCCTTCTATTATTCTGTTCTCGTTAATGTCTCCTTTTAGGTTTTTTTAGCAGTTGTTTTATGTACTTTGGTGCTCCTGTGCTGGGTGCATAGATATTTATAAGTGATATGTCTTCTTGGTGAAATGTCCCTTTTATCATTATATATTGCCCCTCTTTGTCTTTCATTACCTTTTTTATTTTGAAGTCTACTTTGTCTAAGTATGGCAACTCCTGCTTCCTTTTGTTTGCCATTAGCTTGGTGTATCATCTTCCATCCTTTTATTTTGAGCGTGTGTTTGTCTTTAGAGTGAGATGTGTTTCCTGGAGGCAGCAAATTATTGGATCTTGATTTTTAATCCATCCTGCCACTCTGTGTCTTTTGATTGGAGAATTCAATCCGTTTCCATTTAGAGTGATTATTGATATATGAGGGTTTAATGTTGCTATTTTATTGTTCATTTTCTGGTTCTTTTGCATTTCCTTTGTTTCTTGTCCCATGTTTTTCAGACTGCCAATTCAGGTTGGTAGTTCTGTATGATGATACTCTTATTAGTTTTCTCTTTATATGTCATATGTGATTCTCTTCTGGTTATTTGTGTAGTGGTTACCATGAGGTTTATATAAAAGATCTCCTGGATAAGACAGTCCATTTTCTGGTGCCTCTTGTTTCCTTACACTAAGTCAATTTGATCCCCTGCCTCTTCCCCTTCTAATTTGTTGTTGTCACTCCTTATTCCACCTTGTGTCATGAGTGTGTGTTTACAGTGATGAGTTTAAATTCATTTTTGATGTTTTCCAACTGTAGTTTTTCTGATTTAGTCTCCTCGCTCAAAACTTTGTATCCCTTTCTCTCTCTTTTTTTTTTCAGGCCTAAGGGCCTTCTTGAGCATTTCTTGTAGTAGGGGTCTTGTGGTGATGAACTCCCTTAGCTTTTGTTTATCAGGGAGAATTATTATTTCTCCATCATATTTGAGGGAAATTTTTGCTGGATAAAGTATTCCATGCTGAAGGTTTTTGTCTTTCAGGATTTTGAATATATCATTCCAGTCTCTCCTAGCCTGTAGAGTTTCTGTCAAGAAATCAGCTGAGAGCCTGATGGGGTTTCCTTTGTATGTTATTTTGTTTTTTTGTTTAGCTGCCCTTAATATTTTTTATTTGACATTCACTCATGCTAATTGAGCTACTATGTGCCATGGAGTTTGTCTTTTCCTGTTTATATATTTAGGTTATCTGTCGACTTCATTCACTGTTATTTCCCTCTCTTTCCCCAGGTTTGGGAAGTTCTCAGCTATTATTTCTTTGAACAAACTCTCTGCT